>VWYH01001014.1:0-32202 GCA_013399365.1 Pampusana beccarii
CCTGTCTTCCATGTGCCTTAGCGTAGCTCCTAGGAGGGTGTGTTCCACTCTCTTAGCAGGCACAGAGGTGAGGCTGACAGCTCAGTAGTTCCTCGGATCCTCCTTTGTACCCTTTTTAAAAATGGATCTGATGTTTCCCTTTTTCCAATTACTGGGGACTTCATCTGACTTCCGTCATCCCATACAAATTCTTTGTTCTTCCTAGGCTTCCCTGCAAGTAACTGAAAGTAAATAACAGGTTTCCAAGGCAAAAATCTAGCAGAAAAAGCAAAAAAACAAGCAAAACCACAACATAGTCACCTTAGTAAAGCATAAAGAAACAGTAAATGCACAAGTACATGTGCTTTTCCTTTGCATTTAACCTGTGCAATTCCTAAATTAATAATGCAGAATTCCTACTGCCTTTGCTTAGCTGTTACAAGATACAATTTCTTGAATGAATAAATGTAATCATTTTCCTATTCATTTTCTAGAATAAAAATTAAAATTTTGAACATTTAAAGTAAAACATTAATAAGTGAGAAGTCCTGCACCCTACATCATGTTTTGCACTGTATAGTATAGATATTAAGATTAGATAGCTACCTTATTTTAGGTTTCTCAGTCATTTAGTGACATAGTACATATAGTTTTGAATCCAGGTCTCCAAATGAATCATTGTTTTCATAAATCTTGCCAGAATATATTCCCACATCCACTGTAAAATGCTTGGATATTCAGAAAAAAAGACTGTGTCACAGTTGCATTGCTCACTTGTTAATCATATAGTCTAATCATATTTGTGCCTATTTCTTAAACCTTCTCATAAGCTTGACCTGTATTTGCCCTTTAATCTTGGGAAAAGTTGACTGTAAATAGAGATGAGAACTATTAAATTGAAAAAAACATCATATAAATACAAGATAGTCAGCACTTAGTAACAATGCTTTTATAGCTACTAGTAGAGTGTTCAGAAAACGTCAATATTATTTAAAACATAGATATACGCTACTGCAAATTAAAAAAAAAAAAGTAGGGAGGCATTTACCTTATACTTAAAGAAACCAATACAGTCCTGTTTTCTGACAAAAAACCCAGCAAACCTTAAAATCAATTGTAAAAACGCTATTTAAGCAGCTATCATTACGTACAAAAAGAGAAGATAAACAGATTACATATACTTGATACATCTATATGATACATTGCTTCTGTAGCACCTATGTTTAGGAAGACTGAATTAATAAAATGACTTTCCATTATTGAATATTGTCATGTCCCACCCAGAGGTGTGAATGGGGGAGAGGTGACTCAGATTTGTCAGTTCCCTTGACTGGAAGAAAGTATAGACAGTACTTGAGGTCTACAAACAACATACTTTTATTCTGCTGCTTTGCCTAATTGGCAAATGATTTGATGGCAGAAGGATTTATGTTATTTAGGCTCAGCTGGTAAACATAAAAAGTTTGCAGGACATGTGGGGCTGTAAACCTTATGTTAACATGTTACTTTTAAAAAGGAAAACAAAAGAATAGAAATATTAGAAAAAAAGAAAGAGAGAAATTTCACCACCCTTATGGCTCCACAATGTGTATGATGGGGTTTGTAGTCTTGGATCCAACAGCATGCAGCGTTATCTGGTGTCTGGTTAAGTTCGTGTGGTGAGCCTGTTGAGTGGAGTAGTCCTCAGGATGGCGGACATGCCACCAGTGCTTGTACAGGTGGACTTTTTATAGACCCCTGTATTGTCTACTTGCATAACCTTTGGTCTGTTGTCCAGCCATCACGGGGGGCGACTGTGAAAGATGGAGGTATCCCAAAGGGTCCTGTGTGACCTTGAAGGGTCTCAAGCCATCTGGAGTCTTCTCCCTTAGTGCCATGCTGGGTCTATCAGAACAGGGAGCCACGTGTCCTTGGACAGGTCACCCACCTCCTGTATAAGACAGCAGGCCTTTGTCTGTGGCTCATTAGCTTGTCCCTGACATGTAAATAGCAATTCATCTTGAATGAATGTCTCATTTCCTTCTCCTAGGGATGTCCCATCTCCTGTGGCTGGATGCTGCAGAACTGGTTTTGCAACAATGTTTGAGACATTATCCTTTCGGTCTCTCACAAATATATGTAGGATAATAAAAACATCTTTTTTATGTATTCATACATGAAATATTCCACACATAGAGAAAAATAATCCTGCACAAATTAGTTTTTCACAGAAAACAAAGTTTGTTCTCTGTTTTCCTTCTTCTTTCCTTTCAGACTTAGAGACAAACTCTATGCCTGTAGTCTAGAAGAGGTTTACCCTTCCCTGCCTGCCCCCCACTTCCAATACTATTCACCTACAGAAATACTAATCAGCAATTAGCTTTGTAATTCAGTTCCCATTTTCCATCATTTACTGCTGAGAATACCGAAAGCTGCTACAAGAAGCAGACAGAACAGTTGAGCAGGTCCATTAGCTATTTTTGTTTGGGACAACCACATTTACTTTTTGCAGAGACATCACTGCGGTCAGGGCCATACAGAGGAGGCTGACATCACACAGTACCTTGGATCAATATAATCTGCTTTGTATTTGTTAAAAGATACTGTTTGATCTGATATGATTATATCACATATATAGAATCAGAAAATTGCAGAATGTTCTGGGTTGGAAGGGACCTTGAACACTTCCAGGGATGGGACAGCCACAACCTCTCTGGGCAACCTGTTCCAGTGCCTCACCACCCTCAGAGTGAAGAATTTCTTCCTTATACCTAATCTAAATCTACCCTCTTTCAGTTTAAAGCCTTTACCCACTTGTTCTATCACTACATGCCCTTCTAAAGAGTCCCTCTCCAGAGTTCTTGTAGGCTCCCTTTAGGTACTGGAAGTCTGCTATAAGGTCTCCCTGGAGCCTACTTTACCCCAGGCTGAACAACCCCAATTCTCTCTGCCTGTCTTCATAGGTGAGGTGCTCCAGCCCTCTGATCATCTTCGTGGCCCTCCTCAGGACTCACACCAAGAGGTCCGTGTCTTTCTTATGTTGGGGTCCCCAGAACTGTACACAGCACTCCAGGTGGGGTCTCACAAGAGTGGAGTAGAGTGGGAGGGAGGATCACTTCTCTGAACCTGATGATCATGCCCCTTTTGGTGCTGTCCTTCTGGGTTACAAGTGCACATTATTGCATCATGTTGAGCTTCTCTTCAACCACAATCAAATTCTGTATCTTTGGATCTGAGGGCAGTATGTGAGAAGTGATATATTTATGCAGTCTTTCATTGACATACATCTCAGCTCTTGAAATCCTTAACTCTGGAAGTCAAAGTCACATTAGTGTTGTCATTCAGACCAATAGTTGTGAAATGCTTCATTCATTCTGCCATAATGCCAGAAAGATCTGACAATCCTACTTCCCTCCACTTATTAAGAATTTCTTACACTAGCTGTCTATGCTTCTTTGGAAGACAGTGTCTTAGCAGATATTTTTCTCTAATTCAAAAGTTAAGTGGGAATTTTGACTGAACACATATGAGAAAGGATGGTAGGACCGTATTTTCTTAGGATATAATAAATAGCATAAAGTATATCTGAGAAACAACAATTGCTCAAAATAGTTGTGTCTTCTGACCAAAATGAGTTTACTTTGATAGAATGGCCATGATTCATTTGCTTTCTGTCATAGGAATATTACCTTAAGAGGTCTCAGTTGATAAATCTTGGGAAGTTTTGGAGGAGTTTGTTCTAAAAATCCATTTCCCTTGTGTATAAGGGAAATGAATATTCATATGTAGTGTTACTGCTTCCTCATCCTCACGCCAATTTAGATGCACATAAGAGAGAGGAAGATGAAATGCAGGAGAAGATTTTACTGGACGGTTTCCACATAATGTAAGATTTCTTGGGAAATGTGTAGTTGGAGCACACTGGACCAGTCCCATGGCTACCACAGGAAATTAGAGCACCCAGTGTCAGAGACTAGGCTACACACCAATGGTTTATTATTGATCCCTTTATATTCTCTGCATAGATACCTCTATCACACCATATGAATCTCAGTATAAAAGCTTTTAGGTAAAACTCTGTTATCAGTTAAAATGTTCTTTTTGGAAACTTTCTGATTTATTATTTCTTATGTCTGTATTAATTATGGTAGCATTTGTTTGGATTTTGTTTGATTTTTCAAAAGCACTTTGAAAAGGCTTCTCCACCTATTTGTGCAACTTTCAGGCTGCCAAATTAGTCCAGCAGCAGCACTGGATCCCCCTTGTGGAAAGTCCACCAGGGTATGGAGCAACCGTACCATTCAGCTGGGTTCATGTCTATGTGCAGGGAGATGCTGTCTCTGTTTTGTTTCCTCTGATTTCAGTTTTCAAAATGCAGACAACCTGTAAATAATTCTATTTGCCTTTTGGAAGTAAATATGTTCATAAAATAACACTTTGACTTCCAAAATTACCTCTGGTCAGGCAGGTTTATGCTCTTGATTTCTGAATATAGTGAAAATAAAAAATGGAAGTTCCACTGTCCAAAAAGACACAAGGAAAACAACTAGAAATGAGTCTTAAAGGATTTATCTCACATTTGTGTAAAGATGACATGAGCCACAGCTGTGGCTGCAGAATCCCTCAAGCACACTTTGAAGTCCTCAATCAAATGAACAAGAACTTGAAGGCCATTGCTGGCTACCTTCTGTTTCTCAAGTGTGCATTCAGACTTGCCTAGGGGTTTCTCGTATTCCTCACCACACACATCTAGATATACAATAGCTTTTTTTGCAGCCTTGGACTGTTCTCAGTGCCTTGGCCACCTACACTGAGCAATAAGGGGACAAAATTGAAGAAGCTTTTTAGCTTTTATAGCTTATTGATTTTTATATTTTCAGATGTATTAGAGCAATTTTTCAAATGTATCCACCTTACCTTGATATCTTGAGTGTGGAGAGAGGATTTCACATTTATTAGCTTTGCTTTGCTGAAAAAAATACAGCACTAGAAGTACTTCTGTGTTATCTCAGGGATATAAATGGTTTTGGTACTAAAAAAAATCAATTCTCAGAATAAAATTCAAAGCTTGAGTGCAAGTGTGACATAAAAAGCAGACAACAAAGAATGCACTTTCCCAAGTAGGTAGCAAAGATTCTTTCAAAAAGTAAAGTCCTGAATTACAGATGAACTCAATGACGCTCAGTCTTTTCCAAATAGGAAAATTCCATCTTAATGGGGAGGATATAATATGGTAAATACCTTTTTTTATTATGTCTTATCAACCGTGACAGCACTAGAAAAGGAATCCGAAAGAAAAGTCTTCTCAATAGGAGTACTATTTTCTCAGATCAGAGACAATAAAATAAAGTATGAATGGTTTTGTTTTAAGAATTTTATTTAATTAGGTGATTTGAATTTTTAATCTCTATAAACATGAAATTCTATCCTGCAACAGAAGTATAAAGTTATGATGGGAGAAGTGAAGGGAATTCAGCTATCCTGTTGTTTATTGTGTATTGTTTATTGTTTCTTCTGTAGTATTCATAACAAATTACAACTGTGACTACCTCCATGCGACAGTTATGATCTATTTTACCATATTTTGAAATTAACTACGTGACTTGGACCACCTCCTAACTGCTTCACAATGCAAATACTTCTGTCTCTATACTTCTTTGTAAGTTTTGCTCCTCAAACTAGGAATGTACACTTCAAGTTATTTAAATAGCTCACACATAACGGCTATATAAACTCTTTTTGCATAAATACTCCTTGAGTGTTTCAAAATATTAACATTGTTGGAGTTACTTTCTGTCCACTGTTGGGTAATATATTACTCTCAACTATAACTCACAAGTCAAAACATTATTTGGTCCCACTTTAAAGTTTTACAATTTAAACAGATGTTTTCTCCTGAAAAAAAAAAAAANTATATTTAATCAGTACATACAATAATCTATTCTGTGAGAAGTGTTTAAGGAGGAGGAGGAAAAGAAAATATGTAAAATTCATATGAAAATTCTTAATTTATCCCTGAAAAAGCGTAAGATGCAATTATACTTCTGGGGCTGATGTGGCACACTGACAATGCCTTTCTGCCTAGATAAATAAAAATGATACAGAATACATTTTAAAAGCCTAAAGTAAGTAAAACAAACTATTTTAAAATGAAATTGTGACAGAAAAGGAAGTAGAGGTTTTTATACTACCCTATTTCCATGTCTTTTTCTGATTACTCCATGACTGAGGCATGCAAAATGTTCCATTTACGCATGTGCATGTGGTAAATCCATATTACAGAGCCTCACTTCAAAAAGCACCTTATTCCTTCTTGTGTTTTGATGATTTTGTTATCTGATGGGAAGTATTTATGGCTGAACTTCTTAGTAACACTTTCTGAGTAATCACACAAAGTAACAGGAAAATACTGTCTCTATGCATGATTTTACCAAACACAGTTCTCCAATGAAACTAAAATATATGATATACAAATGTAAAATGTAAATATAGATTAGAAATTAGAAGATTTTCCCACTTCCTTTTGGAGATTCTAAAACATTTTGTGAGGGCCATTTGTACCCTCTAAAACATAGTTTAAAAGCAGGTAAGTTTTTTTCATCTTTTCTGATTCTCAGTGGAAGTATGTCATACCTCCACTGTTTTCATCACCTGTAGAAAGTCCCTAGCTAGCAGCTCCAATGACCATGCACCATCCTGTCTCTAGAAGCAAAGCTGGCTTGTTGCATACTATGAAGGACTTCCTTTCATTAAAAGTTAGAGTCGCTGGTGGAAATATCACAAAATATCACAGTGCGTAATAACTGGTAGATAATTACTGCCACCGTCTTCAGTTATTTGCCACTCTAGTGGAATTCTAAGTTCAAGTTGGGTTTCTTGGTTTCTATAAAAACGTAGAGGAAAAGTTGCATTCTTGAGCATAGAACATACAAACTATCTGTATATTAAGCAGGGCCAACTAGAAACAAACAACATAAAATGTTGCAAAAGAGAGTATCTTAGGACCAATACATCTCTACAATTAAGATATTTCTGTGAATTTTTTGTTATGAACATGCCTAAGCCCTTACTAGGAAAAAAACAAGAAATGTTTTCTTTAGCTGATATGTCTTCTAAAGCAGAGACAAGAAATAGCCAAAACTACTTCTAATACTTAACAGCACAGTGTTGATATCAGTTCTTTGGGTTCTAGGGCAGTTAAGCTCAATTTAAATCCTTCACTTTCCACAAGAAATACTTGCTGTTTGCATCTTTCTAGGAAGTTTGAAAACTTTTTTGTTTGTGTGTTTGATTGTTTTATATATATATATTTTGTTTTTATTTCCTGGAGATATTTAAAGAGTTTGTGGTTTAGAATGACAGTGAAGAAGAGACAGGGAAGGTTGTCACCTTTAAACAAAGCAGTGAGTGAGCAAGGCCATAAGGAGGCTTAGCAATGAAGAATTTTCTCTGCAGCATCCCTGGAACAATACTACAAAAAGAAAAAGATGTGCTTCTTTAATTCTATCATTCCACACATGGGCAGAGTTTTGGGTTTGTTTTTTTCGAGAAAATGGAAAAAGAAATACATATGTGCAAGGAACTTTGACAATTGTTAGGGCGAAAAGGAGAAGAGTACCCTTTACTTTGTAACTGAGTCTCCAGCTATGACGCAGCACTACTATATGTACCCTGTTTACCCGCACTAGGAAACAGACCCATGGAAACTCTTGATGAACCTCTGCTTTACTTTCCAAACCCACATAAATTGGGAAAACATTGTGCTTTTATTCCAAAACGGAACTTCACTGAATTTAAGTCTAAAATGAATGACATTTACTTCTCAGTTTCCCTTACAGTAGAAGGGTTATATATTTGCATCTGTTTCCTGACTTTTCAAACTACTCAGCAAATGCTGATAAAGAAAGACTGATATTGGGCCTAACCTCAATTTCTTTCCTTCTTAAAAAAAAGTACTGCTTACTAATGTTTTACTTACATATTATTTAAATACAGTCCAGTTCTTAGAGGTGTAGCTTGACATCTGACTATCTAAAATACACTCAGATATTTTTTTCTGAACTGTGTTAAGAGACAGAAATAGTGAGGATATGAGAAAGTTTTGTTAGCAAGACAATACAAGGATGTGTATCTGTATTATAACATCCTAGTTTGACGATCAATTCTTTACTATTAACTTGATTGGTTTAGCTATGCAGAATTCAAAGATACTATTTATGCACAAATGTCGCCTTTATTAGCTTTTCTGTATAGAGTCTATTCTGTGTTGTTACTTAAGGGTCAAATAATGTGTTTCAGAGGGAACAATAAACCAGCTGTGATATTGTTTTTATTAAATTTCTCTCTCCTTCTTCCTTATGTCTTGCATATGAAAATAGACAAGGAAAGGAAGAAACTTTGGATCGTATTATTTTTATTACTCTGCAGTAGACATTCTAAGATAACATGCTTCCTAAAGAGAGGGTTTACTTTATGCTAGGTGAAGTTGTAAATCAAATATAAAACAATTTGTTTCATACAAGAAACAAATATTAGAAAGAAAGAAAAGTGAATTTAACTTCCGGGAAGCATGTGGTTTACCAGTCAGAACTGTATTGGAAGTCAGTACACAGTTTCTTTTACCTTTTCTGAACCCAGTTTATTATCTCACCTCAGATAAGCCATTCTGCTTCTCTATATCTGCTTTGCTTCCCACTTTTTGTTTGTTTACACTGCCAATTCTCTGGACCGAAGATGCATTCTACCCAGTCCACTAGGGTGCATATTACTTGTCTTTCTAACTAAGTTTATATTAGTAAAGAGCTGTATTTTAAAACAGAAGATCTTTAAGAAAAGGTATCTTAATAGGTCTAAGAATTTTTTTTAAAAAAGGTTTTTGATAAAAATTTTCCCTTGTTTTTATATCTAGCCACAATATAAAATAATTATTGATTCTCTTACCATCTTAGGTTACTTACAGATCATCTTTGTCTAGTATCATTTTAACTTAAATAATGTGATTCTGTAACAAACACATAACCTCTCAGGTTTATACACATGTATATAGACATATATACATCTACAGTTTGTATATATATGTATATAAACATGAGGTTTTCTGAACAATAAGGTTTTTTTGCTTATTTGTTGATTGTCACAAAGATGACAGAGAAACTTTAAGAAGGAAGGACGTCTTGAGAGTGTTTCAAGAACTCTTTCAGCCATCAGTCGCTAAAGCATGTATAGACTGGCAGGCAACACAGCTGGGTAAATTGATAATCTAACTTGATGGCTAAGTTAGAATCCTTTTTTTATGCATCAAATCAAGAAGTCAGGTAAGATTATCAATTTACATTTACTTATAGCTTGTATGGAATAAAGAAGCTGTCATTCTGAAAAAATATTGGGATCCTAGTCAATTTATCAACTTATAATTACAATAATTAAAGATTCTCAAACCTGAGGAAATAAAACTATTAATTTCAGGGTGAGATTTAAAAATATGAATTTAGATTTCATGGGCATAACTGGAGAAGTATCAAACAATTTTCATCAACTGATTTTGGCTACTTCTGAATTTAAAACTTTTAGGTATAGAATTTGCCCCAAGCACTCCAATGTGTCATCTCTGAGTCTATTCGATATACAGGAATTACTCTATTAAAATATTTGTAACATTTCACTTCTCATCCTAACCGCACACATTACAGCAAAAGAGAAAAAAAAAAGGTGGGGAGAATTGACATCATCGAGAAACATAACTTCTGATTTAAAATAATTCTGATCTTGTGATCAATTTCACTTTTCAATTAACAAGTATTCTAACCAGTTCATTAGTTCATCTAATGTTTTTATTACATCAGTATTTTCAATTATCTTTAACACAATTCAAGCATAAAGAGGTAGAATGTGTATCAAACCACTGTACTTGAAAACTGAGAAAACGAGAAGAAACAATAAAAGCCTTGGATATAATAGGCTTATGTCAAAACTGCAGTGATTTTAATTTTGTATGTTAATGAAATATTAAAAACAAACAAACGACAAACCAAACAAACAAAGAAAACCCACCAGAGATCTAGAAAGACATAAGACAAGGAAGACAAATTCATCAAAAAATGAAAAGACAAAAATGAAAGAGTGTGGTTTTATTTATTGCCTTTACTCAAAATTCTACCAAGAAGTTTCAGAAAGTCAGTTCTAGGAAGTTACTTGAAATTCCTTCCAAAAGGTTGGGTTTATGTTTTGTTTTGTTTTGTTTTTTGTTTTATCCTGAATTATTCCATTTTCCATATAGAATCTCTCGTCTTATAATCAAATCCATGGGCTTTTATAGTTACTAGAAAGGTCTGTTTTCCAGGATGGTAAAACTAGGAGATGGTAGCCAGTAGGGATACCATAAAAATTATTCATTACCTCGGCTTTGATGCTGAACAAGTATTGACATGCTAGAGGGAAGGGATAGCATCCACAGGGACCTTGACGGGCTTGAAACACGGGCCCATGCAAACCTCAGGAAGTTCATCAAAGCCAAGTGCAAGGTCCTGCATATAGATCAGGGCAATTCCAAGCACAGATACTGGCTGGGGAGAGAATAGATTGAGAGCAGACCTGAGGGGAAGGACTTGGTGTGTTGATTGATGAGAAGCTCAACATGATGCAATAACGTGCGCTTACAACTCAGAAAGCCAGCCATATCTTGGGCTGCACCAAAAGCAGCACAATCATCAGGTTCAGAGAAGTGATCCTCCCTCCCACTCTACTCCACTCTTGTGAGATCCCACCTGGAAAACTGTGTCCGGTTCTGGGGACCCCAACATAAAAAAGACACGGACCTCTTGGTGTGAGTCCTGGGGAGGGCCACAAAGATGATCAGAGGGCTGGAACACCTCACCTATGAAGACAGGCAGAGAGAATTGGGGTTGTTCAGCCTGGGGAAAAGCAGGCTCCAGGGAGACCTTATAGCAGACTTCCAGTACCTAAAGGGAGCCTACAAGAACTCTGGAGAGGGACTCTTTAGAAGGGCATGTAGTGATAGGACCAGTGGGTAAAGACTTTAAACTGAAAGAGGGTAGATTTAGATTAGGTATAAGGAAGAAATTCTTCACTCTGAGGGTGGTGAGGCACTGGAACAGATTGCCCAGAGAGGTCGTGGCTGTCCCATCCCTGGAAGTGTTCAAAGTCATGTTGGGTGGGGCTTTGAGCAAACTGGTCTAGTGGAAGGTGTCAGTGGGGGTGAGAACTAGATGGTCTTTAAGGTCACTTCCAACTCAAAACATCCTGTGATTCTATGATTCGTTCTCCTGACTAGCCTACGAGATTATCTGAGCAAAGTAGGGGTATCTTTGTGTTTCCCTCCATTTCTTTTTAAACTAATTGTTGTTACACAAATGTGCTCAAAAAGAAAAATTAAAGTGAACTGCCCTTGACAGACCAGTCTGAATAATAAGTTGCTTTAATTTGAGCATCTCAGGTCTCTCAATATAAGGCTGCCTTAAACAGGCTTTTATTGGGACTATTATGTGATGCATAAATACCCTCATTGGATGAGGACACATATATAGAAAATAACTGTTATCGTTATTTCCCTAAAGTATTTTTTTAAAAAGGAGGGTAGGGAACACATTTTGAATTTTAAATCTATGTATCATTTTATTGACTACTTGATTTTTTTTAGATTCTCGGATGTGATGTATTTTCTTTATTATTTGTCAGGAAGCACTTAATACAGAAATGCCTAACTTCTACGTATAATATAGAGCAAATTAATTTTTACCTAATACTGCTGTTACATTTCTGTAATAATTTTAACAATTGTTGGAAACAAGGACCAGATAAAACTGTAAGTTTTTTGTTTGCTTGTTATGTATGTAAAGAACACACATAGTCCTGGATCAGGATCTTTATGTGTAGGCTATGCCAATGTTAAGCTTCTGCATCAAGACAGAGGACCAAGACAGAAAAAGTCCATTCCCATATCAGTTGCTGTAGCCTGCATTGGATAAGGACAGTTGGCCTAGACAACTGTTTTCTTCTTCGTTAAACATAGGAGCTTACCTTTCACTACTGCCTCCTTATGCTGCCTAATTTTACATCTCATGTGGACCTTGTAAACAACTTATAACTTTATCATCAGCATTGCATGTCTGATGACTTCCATAAGTAGACACTTGCTGCTTTCACCGATCCCCAGAACTTAAAGTTCAATTGATTCTCTTTCTGTCATACCGCATATTTAGTAATATTATCTCTCACCAAAGAGTAGCGGTAAGAGGAAAGAGGTAAGACAGATTCCAGTTTTGGGATCTAACTTAAATCAAAATCTATTAAAAAAGTCTAATACATCAAAATATAATAAATACCGTAATTGCTGTCCTGAAGTCACTGTTCATTCTCAGATGGACTTTGTACGTTTCATAGTTACTCTGTGAAATAGATTACACACAGAACTAATGCTCTGGGTTAGTATTTAATTTAACATTGTGGGGCTATTCTTAAGTAGACAATAAACCCTTTGGCTTAGTGCATGAGGTCTCTTTCTGCAAAAGAGCAGGCTTAGATTTTATGCAAGTAATATATTAACACTAGATCTCACTTGTTCTTCTGTGCCTGTGCAATGACAAAGTTAATGTTCTCTTAATTTTTATGAAACAGTAAGTCTTGCTGGTGAATCACTGACACATCTTGAAATTCCAAGTCTGTTTCTCTTACTAGTGTCCAAAGTTTGGAATACTATGTGAAAATTCAAACACATTTTAAATCTGTTTTTCCTCAATGGCTTAAAACAGGTGTAATTAACTTTTTCTCAGATCTTTTCAGGCTACTTATCAGATCCCTGCCCAATGAAAAGTGGAAAGTAGGGCTCCTGGAAGTGTAATGAGAAATGGTCTCTGGTCCTGCAAGCCAGGAACCGCACTCAGTTCCCCCGTAATCTATTCAACATAAAATCCTAGCTTTTGTGATGCTTTGTTTTTCCACGGCTCCCACCTTTTTTAGTCTCAACACTTGCCTGTTTGGAAGTCAGTCTCAGTGCTCCTTTCTGCCTGCCCTTTTAATATGCAAACTTACCGAGGATGACACAAGGGCGTAAATTAAAGGAAGTTTAATCTCCCTAAGAGCATTTTGATTGCACTGGATTCAGGCTTCATTTTCTCCATGCCTTCTGCTGTGTTTCTTGCTGCTAATATAGCTCCCAGGTTTTCTTGGATGCTTTGATCCCACAGACAAAAGCTGCAATGCAGTGCTGTAGAAGTGAATGGTAAGGCAGAGCAAGCAGGTAAAGGGACAAACAACAGACCTAACGCTGCTCCCTGTGAAAATAAAAACATTCCTAAACTACAGGAGCCAAATGTAGGAGACTGGGTGTTTGGGGCATAAAGGATAAGTGTTGCTAACCATGTCATGTTAAGGTTAACTTTGTCAATGCTTTTCTCCCTTACGTTTGTTCTCAGTTTCAGCCATGTCTAGTTTCAGTGAACTCACATTCCCTGCCTATATTTAATTCCTTTACTGAAAACACTCTAATAATATGACTTGTGGTAAATCACCTATTAAGCTTTTTAACTTCACAGACAGAAATGGTCCTATTCAAAAAAAGGCATACAGAATTTTAACCATCATTGTGGTATGCCAGGAATAATGCAGAATAACTTGTTATTCTATGCAGACGGCAATAAAACCATTTGATTCACTGTTTTTTCTACACATTTTAGTTGGTTTAGAAGAAACAATATTACCCTGATAAATTATAGCAAAGTCTATGCTGTAAAATGTCATATATAATAGACATTACTGCCCACAAAATAACATCAGCTTGAAATTGGTTGTTGCAGAAATAGAATCCTTTAAAATGTGAAATTCATTCCTACGAAAAAATCATATTCCAGCAAAACTTTATATCATTATAAGTCAATATAAAAGGAGTTTAAATGCTGATTCATATACCAGATTTCTCCTAAAAAAGGTCAGCATGTAAGGCAAGTAAGAATGATGCACAGAGATCTGCATCAAACTATACAAGGCACTTGACTGACAAATATATAGTAAAGGTAGTTATTAGATATTCAGAAACAGTACCTGTTCCCTGAGTCTTCGCTGTAGAAAACAAAAACAAAAGAAAACACAAACAAAACAAGAAAAAATACGCATCTATAAAACTTCATAAAACAGGCACAGTATCCAAAATGAACAGTGGTTGTGTAATGGTGAGAGAACAGGTGATTAAGTATGACATTATATCTACACCTTTTAATTAAAGCTTTTCTTTTCTTTTTTTTTTTTTTTCATAAGGACCCTCTAGGTTTCTTTTTGTTAAAAAGGTTAAAAAAATCTTCGAGATGGTGACTGAAAAATGTACATTTGTGTTAATATAAGCACAACCCTTACTAAGACGGACGCCTAAATAAGCTTACAGAAGATATTTTAAGATATTCATAATAGTACTCAATTTAGATAATTATGAATGGACTGCAGGCCTACCAGGTGACTCAGCACTCATTGCAATCTCAATTCTGTTACCTTAGCACTGGGGTCTGGGGCTACTTGAGATGCAACAGCCTGTCTCACTACTTCAAAGAGCACAGATTTTTCTCTCTTACCTTTAGCCCAGACAATGTTGATGTTTCATGTATCTCATCTTTGAAAATACTCAGACAAATTAGCAAAAGTGATTAAGTGAACGTTGGTGTGATAAAGCTGCACTGGAATAAGACATTTGTGTAGTTTACTAGAACTCGAATAATCTGGAGATTTAAGGCAAAAAAATAAAAATGTTGTGCTACTCACAAAAGGAAACAGAAGGCTTCCAGAGGTGTTACATTACTAGCACACGTCCTGAATCAGTAGAAACACTTAGAAGTTTTTATCTGAATAGCTGTTAGAATGGCTTGTATAGGCTTGTATTCAAAAGGTATTAAAAATGTGTATAGATTAACTTTTCCCAAAGCCTAAGAAAGATCTTCCTGTGAATTTACAAATGGGGTTTGAAAAAAAGTTAACTACAGAAATAATGTCAAGGTGGTGGGATAGGTGCATCTGTCAGATATCTAGCCAGACCAGCTCACAGCTTGATCTCCCCTACCTGTTTTGGTTTTTCTGCTCTTATAAAAAAAGTCTCAAGGCATAGCGGCTTTGTTGTGTCACAAGGTCTCCTGCTGTCAAGCTGAGGGATTGCTGTGATATATGTATAGAGGAATCACTTAAATATCCTATGGGTAAGACATAATCAGGGAATTCCCTTTTGAAGAGCTGCTTTATAAGGTCATGAAGATGAGGTAAAAGTGATTTGCCACGAGAGACAAGGAGTGGGACTGATTGCCTGGTTGTTCTGCAACAGCTGCATGATGGCACTCAAAATGATCTTCTCCAGAATTTTCTCTAGCACTGAGGTCAGACTGACCAATATGTAGTTCCTCACATCCTTGTTCTAGTCCTTCTTGTAGATGGGTGTAACAATTGCTACATCCAGTCAATAGGGACTTCCTTGTTTAGCCAGTACTGCTGATAATTTATTGAAAGCAATTTGGTGGGCACCTCCACCAGCAACCTCAGAATCCTTGGCTGAATGCCATCTGGCACCATAGACTTGTGCAAGTCTATGTAGTGTAGCAGGTCACTAACCAATTTCCATTGGATTATATGGGCTTCAATCTGCTCCCTGTCCTTGTCTTCCAGCTCAAGAGGCTGTGTGGCTGGAGAACAACTAATCTTACTCTTAAAGACTGAGGCAAAGAAGGCATTTAGTACCTCAGCCTTTCCCTCATCCTTTGTCACTATGTTTCCCCCTGAGTCCACTAGAAGATGGAGATTCTCCTTAGCCCTTCTTTATTTGCTCATGTATGTGTAGAAACGTTTTGTTGTCTTTTACGGCAGTAGCCAGATTAAGTTCTAGATGGGCTTTGACCCCTCCAAGTCTTCTCCCAGAATAACTTCACAGCATCCTTGCAGTCCTCCTGAGTTGCCTGCCCCTTCTTCCAAAGGTAATAAACTCTCCTTTTTTCCTGAGTTTCAGCCAAAGTATTTTGTTCAGCCAAACCAGTCTTCTTTCCCGACAGCTCATCTTTCAGCACACAGGAATGGCCTGCTCCTGTGCCTTTAATATTTCTTTCTAGAGTAATGTCTAGCCTTTCTGGACTCCTTTGCCCTTCAGGAGGGCCTCCCAAGGGAGTCTGTCAGCCAGGCTCCTAAACAGGCCAAAGTCTGCCTTCTGGAAGTTCAAGGTAGCACTTCTGCTGTCTGCCTCCTTACTTCTCCAAGACTCAAAAACTCTCTGATTTTGTGATCACTGAGCCCAAGACAGTTTCCAGCCATCACAACACCCACAAGACCCTCTCTGCTTGCAAGCAAAAGTTCTAGTGGGACACTTTCCCTAGCTGGCTCACTCATTGTGGCAGTCATACACATCCCAACAACACGTGGAGCCTTCAACGCAGCAGTTGATGGTTCTTTAGCACCTTTTGTGCCCCCTTGTGCCTGTCTTCATTTATGGTCATGTCCCCCCAGCACCCTGAGGTGTGGTGACTCACATTTACCTCCCCCCAAGACCAGGGAAGCAGGAGGGACAGGACCTGTGGCCAATGGACAGTCTCCTCAGCCAAGGAGGTGCCTAGGCCCAGAGAGGCTTCTCAACCATGCTTACAATGACCACAGCCAGATCCAACCAGGCTATAAAACAGGGCCCCCAACAAAGGCTCACTTTAAGCGGTCTTTTCAGAGCAGCAGGACTGTGAAAGGAGCCTTCCCCTTAGATCAAGGGCACTGTCTAAGGAGATTTCCCAGGACTGAGTGTCCTCATCTTCTCCTTGGTGAGTGATTATATTCATCTGGATATATCCTTGAGTGAGCCCTTGCCTATCCTGTGCAAGCTATTATTTCTTATGGATACCCTTGAGTGAAAGAGGCCTCTTCTTTTGAGTGTGTGCATGCTGTGGATCGTTATTGTTGTGTGGTCATGTGGTAATTGTATCCTCAACTGGCATAACAAACCTGCAGTTTGCTAAATGTTGCTGGAGTGCTGACAGATTTTGGGTTACCCCTCCTGCTTGCATTGGTTTCTGTTGTTTGGTTGCAGCCTGTCATTCAGTTTCAGATTCAGTTTTGGTTTTGAATTACAGTTGGTTTAAGCTTGGAGTCCATTTGGGATACCTCCATGACATCAGCTGTCTCAGGAAGTTTCTTCCACAATCTGGAAACTTCCTGGACTGTTTCCTCCTGGCTGTTTTGCATTTACAGCAGACATCTGGTAAGCTGAGGCCCCCCATGAGAAAAAGGGCTAGCAATCATGAGATTTCTACCAGCTGCTCATAGAATATTTTATCTGCCTCTTCATTCTGATTGGGTGGTCTGTAACAGAGGTCACCAGGATACCTGCTTTGTTGGCCTTTCCCCTGATTCTTACTCATAAACACTCAGCCTAATTGTCACCATCATCAAGCTCTAGATAGTCAAAACACTACCTAACATACGGGGCTACCCTACCTCCTCTCCTTCCTTGCTATCCCTTCTGAAGAGTTTATAGCCACCCATTGCAGAACTCCAGTTTCGTGAATCATCCTGATGTATTTCTATTACGACAGTTATATCATAGTTTTCCTGCTGCACAGTTGTTTCCAACATCTGTTTGTTGCCTGTGCTGTGTGCATTGATATTGATGTACTTCAGTTGGGCTATTAATCACACTAGCTGTTGTGGGGGAGAAGCTGTAATTCCCACATGACCATTCTCAGGCATTTCTATAATTTCTAACACATCAACAAGCCTTGTGTCTTTGCTGGTGCATGGATCTCTATCTCCTACCTCCACCGAGACAGCAGACTGAAGGACCTCACTAGCACATTGTCCCTCAAACACTGGCATGCCACTCCCAAGGTTTGTCTCTAGTGAGCCTGATTTTATCCCTTTGCCCCTTCAAATCTAGTTTAAAGCTCTTGCAATGAACCCTGCTAACTCCTGTGCAAAGAACCTTTGCCCCGTTTGAGACAGGGTACTCCACCCGTCACAAATAGGGCTGGTGTCAGGTAGACCAACCCATGATCAAACACCTCAAAATTCTGCCAGTGACAGTTCTGTAGTCAGGCATTGTTTTGCTGGGTCTTCCTGTGTCTTCCTTCATCATACCCTGCAACTGGAAGAACAGGGGAGAACACTACTTGTGCTCCTTATCCTTTGACTAGTCCTGAAGTCCCTCGTGATTTCCCGTTGGACTTTTTGCTACAGTTTCATTGCTGCCTACCTGAAAAACCAATAATTGTTAATAATCTGAGGGCTGTAAAAATCTTTTATCTGACAATAACCATCAATAAACTGTGGGATATTTTAAGCTTTGGTTAACTCAGAAAAAACAAGTGAGTCAGAAAAAGAAAACCAAATGAGAAATTTTATTACAGACATGATGAAAGAACTGAAGTTAAATGTGGAATTTTAAAAATTTTAAGTGGCTTTACAATCCAGTAGGGTGCCCCAAAATTATAAAGATACTAAAAGAATGGCAGCATGAAGGGGAAGATAGATAGATAAAATGCAGTCTTACAATGACAATTCACATTAGGGATATATGTAAACTAAATATACAGGAGAATAAAAGCTGTAAAAAGATCAAATTTTTGATACCATTATGGAGATGAAGGGCAGGACCTTTTTGAACCACTGCCTTAGAGCAAAAGAGGCTTTCACAGGTGGACGAATCACAGTCTGGTAAAGCTGTTTCATTTCCGTTCAGAAAGCTTTTGAGAGCTTTCTTTTACCCTAGATAACATCCTGAAACATGTTCTCAATTTTTTGGTTCCCTGATTCCCGATCCTTTTTGGTGGATCCACCTCCAGGAAATATTTTATCTTGTAATAGGTCCTGAAGAGACTGAAAGCATGCTCCCCAAAACTGTCCTTCCAATTATAGCTATCGCTTGCAAAGACTTCATCATGATTTTATGGAGTCCAAGATACTAAAGCTTAAATATATTTCTCTCCTTTCATCTAAAGGGAAAGAAAAAACCAAAAACCCAAAAAAACACAACAAAACAAAACTACACTGAGAAACTTCAAGCAAATTTGTGGGGATTAAAAAGCTAGGTTAAAGTGATAGAAGAACATTATTGGAGTAAGGTTCGGACTATTATCACTGTTGCTATCTCAGAAGACAAAGAAGGAGCACAAAGTCCTTATGGTATTTTTTATGCAACATATGTCTTTTCCAGGTACCTGAGCCCTAAGTCAATGTCCATTAAAAAAATAAAGAAATAAACAACAAACAAACAAATAAACAAAAAGCTCAGCAAAACTCAAAACACCTACAGGAACCATTTTTTTTTCTTGCTTGGGCAGAATGTGAAATAGTAAGAAAGGATAAACACTCTTGAAGAATTATTTTCAAATGCCTCTCAAGATTCTTTAGCTCTTTTCAAAACATATTCTCAAGTAACAGGTCAAATGAGGCTATCTGGCCAGTGACTGATCAGCAGTGGTGTTCCTCAGGGCTCAATTCTAGGGCCAGTTCTGTTTGAGATATTTATCAACAATCTGGATGCAGAAGTTGAATGTACTGTTAGCAGGTTTGCTGATGATACCGAACTGGGAGGTGTTGTTGACACTCCTGAGGGACAAAAGGCCTTGCAGAGGGATATAGATAGATTCGAGGATTGGACAATGTTTAATGAGATGAAATTTAACAAATCCAAATGCAGGATACTGCACCTGGAGTGGAGCGATTCCAGGCACAAGTATAAATTGTGGCTGGAGAAGAAGCCCTGCAGAAAGGGCCCTGGAGTGCTGGCTGACAGCAGCTCAGTGTGACTCAGCAGTGTGTGCCCTGGCAGACCAGAGAGCAAATCCCATCCTGGAGGGTATCAAATGCAGCACAGCCAGCCTGGCAAAAAAGGTGATTATCCTGCTGTATTTAGCATTGCTATAGGCTCACCTGGAGTACTGTGTGCTGTGCTGCCCCACAATTTAAGAAGGACATGGAGGACTCGGAATACGTCCAGAGAAGGGCAACAAAGCTGGTGAATAGATTGGAAAGGAATGTCATATAAGGAGTAGCTAAGAAGTTTGTGTTTGTCTAGTTTGGAGAAAAGGAAGCTGAGGGTTGACCTCATTGCTCTCCACAGCTTTCTACGGGGGGGAAGTGGAGAGGGCGGTGCTGATCACTTCTCTCTGGTGTCCAGTGACAGGACATGTGGGAATGGTTCAAAGCTGCACCAGAGGAGGTTTAGACTGGATATTATGAAGCATTTCTTTAACAAGAGAGTGATCAAACACTGGAACAGGCTTCCTAGAAAGGTGGTCAATGCCTAACGTGCATTTGGACAATGCCCTTAATAACATTCTTTAACTTTCGGTCAGCCCTGAAGTGGTCGGGCAGTTGAACTAGACGATAATTTTAAGTCCCTTCAAACTGAAATATTCTTCACCTCTCCTCCCCTCCCCTCGCTTCCTCTCCCCTCCCTTCCCCTCCCCTCCTTTTTATAGTCTGTTCTAAAAATAATTCTAAATTGTATACTTTCCTCATACTGATATTGTGATTTCTATGGAAGATTTTCTTATAATGTCTTTAGAAAGCAGCTGGCTTATCCACTCTCTCTCTTGCAAAGATTGATTCATTTCGTCCTGTGCAAAAGGTTGTGGTTTTTTGTTTTGTTTTTTTGTTTGTTTGTTTGGGGCTTTTTGTTGTTTTTGGTTTTTTTTTTTTTTTAGGAGGTTTTTTGTCTTTTCTTTGGCTTCCTGTGTTCTTATTTCTGAGCACCACTTTTTTCACTATTTCTGCATGTTATTTTTTCTTTTTTTCAAACACACACTTTTCTTACTCTATCAATTCCATTTCAGGAGGATGTAGCCCTGCAGAATTATGACATCAACTCACCCCCTAGGTGGGTCCACTTCCGTAAAGCTACTGTATAGCTTGCACATTCTTCAAAAGGTTGGTAAGAATTGTTTCTTTTGCAATACTTCCTATACCCTGAAGTATGTCCTGAGTTTACTTTTAAGGCTTGGTTATTCATATTGTCTACTGAAGGAAAGATGGCTGCATTTTCTCACATATACTAGGCATTATAAAAGCCACTCATTAACTTCATTAACTCTGTTTCTTACAGAACAGTAGATTTTAAAATTGTCAGTAAATCCTATGTGACAAAGTAACATTTTTTTGTTTTGTTTAATTTTGTTTTGTTTTGTTTCTGGGTACTATTAAAACTGAAATACCTGTCATAAGTAAAATATACAAGTCAGAGGGGGGAAAATGCTATCTACCTGCTTTCTTTCCCAGGGCTAAGAAATTTAATCTACTGATGTTTTAAGGCAAAATCATAAAATAAAGCAAGAAACAGAATACACTGAACTCCCTATTTTCTCCAAGCAGCTCCATAGTTGGCATTGTGACATCTTCCAAAGATTTCCAATCACTTGTTTTACTTTATTTACTACTAATATTTAGAAAAATAGAAATAGAATCCATAGCCTCCCCGCAATGAAATAACTGTAGGAGTTCATGGCTGAGAGCAGGGCCTTGGATTATTAATTTATGGTTAAGTCTCTGTTGGCATTCATTGATTTGTTGTCTATTATTGTTTTAGAATTAAAAGACTCTGAATTGTTATTTGCCATGTCCCTTATTGCTACAACTCAACCAATAAAGAGATATATGACCAGTTTGCCCTCTGTATAGCCTCATAAAGGGAAACTATTAAAAGTATTTTATATTTTTGGTCTTAGAAAAAAGGTGAACAGAATCACTTGCTGTCACTTTGAGGTTTTTAATTTGATATAATACACTAGGCAATATCTCTTTCTTTATCACTATATTACAATTCTTTCCAGTTCACTGCCATTCCACGGAACAAG
Organism: Pampusana beccarii; assembly: GCA_013399365.1. NCBI lineage: Eukaryota > Metazoa > Chordata > Aves > Columbiformes > Columbidae > Pampusana > Pampusana beccarii. The sequence goes on from VWYH01001014.1 coordinate 21,768, forward strand.
AAAAGTGTTGTCAAGTATAATCTTGTTCTTATTTGGCTGGGCAAAAAATCTGGAGAATAAGCAAGCGAAGTTGAACAAAATGGTCTCTGGATCTGGACTATTCTGCCTTCTCACTGCTGTTTGTAGTTCTGGTTGTTCAGTTGCTCACATCCTTGTCTCTGGTAAGAAGGCGGCTTATTATATTGAATAAGAAAAAACCTTTCCCAAGCCACAAACCTGGAGAAGTAAGACCTCATCAGCCAGTCAGGTGAATATATCAGGAAAGCAGCATAGCAATAGGTTACTGCTGAGAAGCTTTTGGTATGCAAAATTTTATCTTACTTTGTGGCAGCAGACCTTTGTGTGTTTGACTCATACTTTCTACTAGGTTAAGACTAAGCTATTCCTGCAGTGATGCTTTTGCTAGATAAAGAGGAGGAACTGATTTTTTTTTGTTCAGAAATAGTATAAACAACTCAAACCTGGCTAAAATAAATGCAGTTTAGTGTTACACCACAATGTTACAGAGAAGTAACTGTAATCACATGCTATTTTATGGCATACTATTCTACAAAGATCAGAACAAAGTCTTGGAAATGTCATTTAACTATTCATTAATAATTAGTCTCATATATTCATTTCTGGCTGCTTAATTTTTTCTGAATAATGCTTCTAGCACATTCCTAGAACTTTCTTCTTTAATAATTCAGGTTTGAAAGCAGAACATACATTGCACCCAGCTGGAGGATATCTGTGCTTGCTATTTTTTTTAGATGGTGTCCATGTTTTGTTGCATCAGAAAGTAATAGCTCTCTTTCAGCTTGGGCACCATATTTTAAAATAGTGACTGTTGTTTGGTTATTGTCCCTGTTCCTCTCTTTGTTCTTTGTTCTGAAGCCATGGAACAGTCAGGATAAGTTGGTAACTTCTTCCTTCACCATTTTATGAATCATATGATGGAAAACTTGTTAAAATATTTTTATAAGCGAGTCAAAGCAGAGGAAGTAGGAGTATAGAGCTATGAAAGCTTCAAAATGCCCTCTAACAAGGCAGACAGAAGCAAGGTGCGAATTTAGTTCAGGTTTGCAGGTGGGTGATTTGTGGAGAATATTCACTGTCTAGCTGAATCACTGAGAGACATGAAAAAAATACTTTTTTTAATGAGGTAAAACATGTCTGAAGAAATCTTGGTAAGTATCTAGTTACCCAATTTCCTATAACTGGATGAAAACTGAAAAGTTTAGTACAAGTCATTGCTTGGATTCCCTGATAATATACCTTTAGCCCTAATCCTAAACCTTGCCTGTCACTATCCTTAAATCTAATCTCCTGTGAGGGTAAAGGGAAACAGTACATGAATTATAGCTCTTTTTGCATTCTTTGAAGTAGTTTTCTGCAGGAGCATGAAGATATTTAACATTTACCACCCAGGTGATGGCAATGTAAGTTGTTGACACTCATTGAATATATGTCTTCCAAAATAAACTAAACATAAAGAATCGCATTAGCCCCATTAAATCTGCATTTCTATTTCATTTTTTGAAGCGTATTTTTCTATGTTCTCAAAGCACCTAGCAATTTCTAACGTATTTAACTTTCAGAGATCTGTGAACTAAATGAGTGCTATTAGCTTAACTTTAGAGATAGGAAATGAAGAATAATGAGTCTATGATTGAGATCACCCTGCATGTCTGTCCTCTAAGAGCACGCTAAACTGAGTTGTCAAATTTTGTGGTGTCATCATAACCATATAATAATTTTTGTCATATAACAGGAGCGGGACATCCAGAATACCATCACTAAAGAAAAACAGGTTTGGTGGTGGTGGTTTGGTTCGCCCTTTTGTGGGGCTTCTGTCTTTTTTTTTTTTTTTAATGCATGAAGCACTCGACAATTACAATTAAAGTTCAGATTTGATTACAATATTGGTTAGGCCATAATCTCACTTAGACTGAGATCATTCAGTGTTTCAAGAGATGAGCCTTAATCTTTTAATCTGATTTTCTGCATTTTTTAGAAGTACATAAGTGGTAAATTAAGGAGATTTTTCAATAGAAGGTTGTTTTGTCAATAATGACTATACTCAGCACACCTTTTCAAATGAAGCCTGTTGTTGTAGCTACAGAGGGCAGGCATTTGTAACATGAATGTACTTTGCACATATCTGATGAGACGACAATACTAATGGTTTAGCATTTGGAACAAAAATGGAAAATATTGTTTCAGCAATAATAAAATGTGCACATAAAGCAAACCCAAATATTTTAGTCTGAAATTATATTACTTCAGACACAAAATCTCATTCCTAAATTGTTATCACTGACTGCAGATTATAAAGACAAGATTTTAGTTTTGATATTGTTATTCTAATGTCCAACTACCTTGGAATAAATGGAAATCTAAATTAATTTTTATGTAAGAGTTGACCAACCATTTTTTCTTGCACTGAAATATTACAAGTCCATCTCTATCAACAGATCATCCTGAGTGCCATCACATGGCACACACACAAGACAACCAAGTGATAAGGCCCAGTCAGCATGGGTTTATGAAAGGCATATCTTGCTTGACTCACCAGGTCTCCTTTTATGACAAAGTAACCCACTTGGTGGATGAGAGAAAAGCTGTGGATGTTGTATACCTGAAATACAGTAAAGCCTTTGATAATGTTTCCCACAGCACTCTCCTGGAGAAACCGGCAGCTCATGGCTTGGACTGGCATACTTTTCAGGGGGTAAAAAAATGGCTGGATGGGTGGGCCCAAAGAGTTGTGGTGAACAGAAAAAATCCAGCTGGTAACCAGTTACAAACGGTGTTCCCCAGGATTCAGTACTGGGGCTAGTTCTGTTTAACCTCTTTATCAGTGATCTGGATGAGAGGATTCAGTGCACTCTCAGTAAGTTTGCAGATGACACCAAATTGAGTTGGAGTGTTGATCTGCTGGAGGGTAGGAAGGCCATATAGAGGGATCTGGACTGGCTGGATCATTGGGGTGAGACCAGTTGTATGACAAGGTTTAACAAGGCTAAATGCCGGATCCTGTGCTTGGGTCACAACAACCCCATGGTACACTACAGGTTTGGGAAAGAGTGGCTGGAAAGCTGCCTGGTGGGAAGAGGACCTGGGGACCGTGGTCGGCAACTGGCTGAATATGAACCAGCAGTGTGGGCAGATGGCCAAAGAGGCCAAGAGCATCCTGGCTTGTATCAGAAATAGTGTAGCCAGCAGGACTAGGGAAATTATCATCCCCCTGCACTCCGCACTGTGAGGCCCCACCTTGAATACTGTGTTCAGTTTTGGGCCCCTCACTACAAGACACTGAGGTGCTGAAGCGAGTTCAGAGAAAGGCAAGGAAGGTGATGAAGAGCCTAGGAAACAAGTCTTATGAGGAGAGGCTGAGAGAATTTGGGTTCTTTAACCTGGAGAAAAGGAGGTTGAGGGGAGACCTGAAAGGAAGTTGAAGTGAGGTGGGTGTTAGTCTCTTCTCCCAAGTAACAAGGGATAGGACAAGAGGAAATGGCCTCAAGATGTGCCAGGGGAGGTTTAGATCAGATAGCAAGAAAAACTTCTTCATGGAAAGACTTGTCAGGTGTTATAACAGGCTGCCCAGGGAAGTGGGTGAGTCACTTTCCCTGGAGTGTTTAAAAGTCGTATAGATGAGGTTCTTAGGAACCTGTGTTTTAGTGCCAGTGTTAGGTTAACAGTTGGACTCAATGATCTTCAGGTTCTCTTCCGACTAAAACCATTCTATGATTCTATGATTTTGCTGTCTCTGTGGTTTTTAAGATAGGGCAGAGTAATTTTACTAAGCAATATTTTCCAGCCAGTGTTTATCCACCTCTTTTCCGTGTTCTTTATGTGAGAAAGAGATAATGCTTTACAAAGCTAAAATTATCCTTCTTTCTCATTTTTTTTTCAGTTGTATAATTATTTTCTATGTGGGAATTAAAGTGCAAAACCATGCACAAAAGCCACACTGTCACAGAGGCCAAATACATTCATAGACTTTGAAACTGGTTTTCTGTCTCCTTTGTTATTTGGCAACAGCATTATACAGATTAGTTTTCATTTCAGGCTTGTTCAGGTATGTGATATAATGCATATTTCTATTTCATAAGGAATATTTCTCCAGTCTTGGTAACAGTTTTAGATAAATTACTGAAAGCTGTGTAGAGTAAACATTTTCCATTTGCAAGTGTTTTCAATTTTCTACATCTGGCATCATGTAAGGCAAGATCAAAATAGGAAATTTTAAATACTCTGAGAAATAAAATTCTAGACAAATTCTTACATTGTTAGAAGCTATTATTTTATGTTACTTTCTCCCAGGAAAATAAAATTGTTTCATTATTATTATGTTATTTTATCTGTATACATACGGAAATATGAATTGCGTTTTAAAAAAAATAGTCAAACACATTAACTTAAATATTTCATTCTGAAAAGAGTGAAGCAAGATGTAAAAGACATTATCAGAAGTTTTCAGTCCTGTCTGTTTTACACTAAATAAAAACATATGTCTTATTTCTAAATTAAATCATCTTCCCCTTGATTTGTTATGATTTGTTTCTGGCAAAATAAGAAACCATCTGCTACCAGATTTTTGTATTTTAACAATCGTGAATCTTTATCAATTTTTAATATGAATTAAAAGTTTTTTCATTTTATACTAAAACTATTTAAAAAACACATGTCATGACCTGTTCTTCTTTCCTGGTCTATGTTAATTTTTAAAATCCCACACAAGATACTAAAAAACCCACACAAGGTACTAAAAAACCAACCCATAGCCTTGTTACCTCGTTAAGTCAGAGAAAACAACCTGAGGGTGTTGGTTGACAGCAGGCTGAATATGAGCCAGCAGTGTGTCCAGGTGGCCAAAAAGGCCAACAGCATCCTGGCTTGTATCAGAAATAGTATGGCCAGCAGGATTAGGGAAGTGATTGTTCCACTGTACTCAGCACTGGGTAGGCTGCATCTCGAGTACTGTGTTCAGTTTTGGGCTCCTCATTACGAGAAAGGCAGGAAAGGTCTGGTCGGATATTAGGAATAATTTATTCAGCGAAAACGTTGTCAGGCACTGGAACAGGCTTCTCAGGGAAGTGGTTGAGTCAGCATCCCTGTAACTATTTAAAAGACGTGTAGATGTGATTCTTAGGGACATGGTTTAGAGGTGGACTTGACAGTGCTAGGTTTGCGGTTGTACTTGGTGATCTTGAGGGTGTTTTCCAACCAAAACAATTCTATGGATGATTTTATGATTCTATCTCCTTTTCCAGTCTAATATTTTTGAGTTTAAGGTATCTGACCCTGCTAATACATGGAAAAAAAAAATGTGTACATTGAAATATCAACACTGTTTCCTTACAGTTAAGACTTTAAGGAAAGTTAAGACTGTTAAGCCTTAACTTACAGTTAAGACTGTAAGCTTCTTGCTCCCTATTTATTTTCTTTGAAGTTGTCTTGAACATTCACTAGCTATCTATTTTCTTTTTTTTTACTTATTCCTCCCATCTTACATAATAATAAATCCATTTTTATACTAATTTATTTTCCAAATTATATCTCTGAAGTATGTAAACAATTATTCTGAAAATATTTTTATTATCAGCTGAAGTTTTACTCTATTAGTATTTGTAAGTTTGCTTTAAACTCCGAAAAATTAGGCCAAACTTGTCTGTACATTCAAATCAATTGTGTGGTTTCATTTTTTTTTTTTTCTTTTGTTTGCACATGACTAATTGAATACTTTCCTCAACAAGGTGAGCCTTCACCTTCAGTTCCTTGTTTGTTATCTTCCACTTTCTGCCAAAGCTGATGTAAAATCATGCTGTGTATTTTCTGTTAGAAAGAAAATGTTTATAATTTCTGGAAACTCCAGGTGTGTTTTATTCTTTTGCACAGGTTTTTAAGGAATTGATCACTTTATCCCATATTTGATTTGCCAATGTGTAACAGGTTCTCAGCTGTGTCTTATCTACCAATCTGTTAGCTGCTAGACCAACTGAGAGGTGTACGGTGGTTCATATTGCTAAATTGTCGTTCCTCAATGAGAGATACCTAGCCTTCTATCTCACATTTATAAGCAGTACAATATGGAAATATATTGTAAAGGTACTTAAACTTTAAATAAGGTTCTATCTGCTTCATTTTCTTTCCACCAATCTGTATTGTCTCTTAGATATTAGGGATGATACAACATTTATTTGCAGGTAACATTGTGGGAGGAAAATGTAGAACATTTGCAAGGTAATCAATACTTCTGGAGCTAATTTAAAGTGCCATCCATAGGAAGCGTAAGTATTAATTAAATTGGAGAGACATAAAAACATAGCATTATAAGCACCAAATATAGTACATGCTAGATGCTTCTTGACTAATTTGCAAAGAAAGTAGGTCTGTCTGTATGTTTTTAAATATTTTGAGGAATTTAGAATATATTTGTGGGTAATGAGAAAAACATAGGACTATATTTATTAAGGGAACTGTCACTGAAAATTTCCTACCTTAATGGTGCCATGTTTATTTTGCTGAGTATCATCGGAAAACACTACAGAAAGGAAGAAGGAACACTAAAAACAAGCAAGATCATATGCTTAGTGGTGTGAGATAGAAGTTAAGCTGAAAGGCTTGGCATTTTAGGAGAGAAATAGAGTAATTTTAAATTCAAGATTTGTGTCTGCAGTTTGCTGTCAGATGTAACTCTCTATAGCAGGCTCTTCTGTTACTAATAGTCAAATTGAAGTTTTTGTTTTATAAGTGATCAGTGTGAAAATTCATTCGTAAGATGGACTTTCAGGTATAATTCTTATTTTGTACAAGCAGAATTCCATCCAAAAATTTGTCAAAAAGAAAAAAAATCTACTTTTAGAGGAGCATTAAACCTAACCCCCCACTGAATCTCATGGGAAGCATATGGGAATGTGTCTGAAATATGCTGCTTGTCAGTTCAGTATTTCCTTTGTTAATTGTTAGCTTTCTGGTCTTGTTAAAGTAAGTGATCTTGCAAGCGAATTATTGTTAAAGAATGCATAACTACTTCCTTATTTTTTTTCAGCCTATCCTTTCCCAGAATGAAGGAATTTTTATCTGGAAGTTTTTTTTCCAATACTGTTCTGTACTTTAAATACAATGAAGAGTAATTCAATATTTAGCTACTTTTTTTTTTTCCCCCTCTGTATTCATTTTCCTCAGTGTTGGGGTGATTTGCAGACTATCTGAATTTAATATGGGCAAAGAATCTTAGAAAGGTGTGGTATACAACATCCCTACAAAATGTAGTTTTAATCAATGTAGTGCATTGTATCCTGGCTTTATAACTAAATCATTTAGTGAACAGGTTATGATCAAAGGGAGAAGAAAGTACAGATCTGAGTAATCATTTTTTCTCTTAGACTGGTATTTCAAATAGCAACATTTCCAGTGTAACACCACCACTAAGAAAACCCCCTTGAATCCTAAAAACCAAAACAAACAAAACCAACAAACAAAAAAGCAAAACAAACAAACAAACCCCTTACTTATCTAAATTTTAAATAACTTAAAATACAGGATGTAGTATTGTTACGTTTTGTTATGTCACACATTTTTTTCTATCAAACTAACACAGATTTTTATCAAACTAACATGGATTACAAATGCCGTCTTTATGTCTAGACTCTTAAATGAACTTTTCTTAATGATCCAGTTGACTGAAAAAATAGTAGACCAGTTTGTAAATATTTTATTTGAACTACACAAAATATGTATTGTAGCATACAGAAGTAGATTTTGGATTTTGGATGATGTGCATATTTAGATGCACTGATTTTTTCAAGCCAGTACACTTCTGGTGTGAGAAATATATCTTCATTTACTAGGCATACTCACATTTTTTATTACATATTAAAAAAAAAAAAAGTATTATTATTTAGGGGCCTGATATGGAAGTTAAAATGCAATAATAATTAAAACTTCAATATCACCATTATGGCATTTATCTGAAAGATACAATCACCATCATTTAGGTTTTCTGACCAAATGAGGTGGAATCATCACTAAATCCCTCCTGATTACAGAAAAATATATATTCAGGTGACTCCTGAGAATCCAAAACCACAAAGGGAGTTTCATTTGAAGCACTGGTTTTGTGTGCAAGTGAGAAAATAAAAGTTACGAAGCCGAAAACAGAAGAATTGTTTTCCATCCTTTTCAGTAGATAAAATAAAAGCTATTGTATTCATTTATCCTACACTATGATTTGCACTACGAGAAATCTCAGAGCATAGCTTAGCAAGTAACTTTTGCAGAGATCATCACAGAATATTGGGGATTGGAAGGGACCTTGAAAGATCATCTAGTTCAATTCCCCCACTGGAGCAGGAACACCTAGATGAGGTTACACAGGAAGGCGTCCAGGCGAGTTTTTAATGTCTCCGGAGAAGGAGACTCCACAAACCTCTATGCAGGCAGTTCTGTTACCCTCACTGTGAATAAGTTTCTTCTCATATTTAAGTGGAACCTCCTGTGTTCCAGTTTGTACCCACTGCCCCTTGTCCTGTCACTGGTTGTCACCGAGAAGAGCCTGACTCCATCCTCATAACACTCACCCTTTACATATTTATACATATTAATGAGGTCACCTCTCAGTCTCCTCCAAACTAAAGAGACTCAGCTCCCTCAGTCTTTCCGCATAAGGGAGATGCTCCACTCCCTTAATTATCTTAGTTGCCCTACACTGAACTCTCTCAAGCAGCTCTCTATCCTTCTTGAACTGAGGGGCCCAGAACTGGACACAATATTCCAGATGTGGTCTCATCAGGGCAGAGTAGAGGGGAAGGAGAACCTCTCTCAATATACTAACCACCCCCCTTCTAATACAGCCCAGGATGCCATTGGGCTTCTTGGCCACAAGGGCACAGTGCTGGCTCATGGTCATCCTGCTGTCCACCAGGACCCCCAAGTCCATTTCCCCTATGCTTAATTATAGTATGCCATTATTACTAAGAAAGTACTGAATATTGAGTGAAGTTTGAAGATTTATGTACAAAGTTGGTACTTTCAACTTGTTAAAAATGAAGTCACTTAAAGCAAGACTGATTAGGAAGAGGAAAAATAGATCCAACAAGCTTATTCTGCTGTCATATGAAACTGGAACAGCTATTTAAATTTTTCTGCCTTTCTGAAGTAATTCAATAATTCAAGTTAGTCTACTTTTTACACATGGAACATAAAAGCATTATTTTACACATCTTAGCTGTTTTTCAGTAGACATATTTTGAGCATATCATACATTACTGATCCATAATTTTTTATTCATTTTCAAACATTTAGTTGCTGTTTATCTTTAACTGAAGATCTGATGTCTGTCCAAAGACATCAGATAAACTTGAATATCACTAAGCTTCTGTTTTCACTGTGGAGAAGCTGATCGTTTTCAAGGAACTACTGAGTTTACTTGTTTCATATAATATTTTCAGTATTCATCAAAGAAATAGGAAAGCAGAGAATTCTTAACAGTAGTAAAACCATTGACCAGGACAATGGTAAATACGGAGCAACCCAGAAGATTTGAAAAATTCAGTCATTTTTCTAGAGCCTCTCTAAGAAAGTTGTCAGCGTCAGCAACCCTAGCTTGATTACAATCCAATTAGAATTGAATAGAAGGTTAATCCTGATGCCACTGAACTATTAATTTTCCTCATGAATTTTTGGAAAACAATAACTCCTTCTACACACCTCAGATCCAGTGTGTCATTAGGAATGTACCCAACAGCACTGAGCTACTGAGCTGACTTCATATCCCAAAGAGGCCTGTATGCCACTCATGTCTGTCCCACAAGTATGATACTGAGGCATTTTGTCTGACTAGTTGAGATGAAAGATGTTTTTTGTGCTAATACTGGTTCTGGAAATAGTATAGCTATTACAAATTTCTGCCTCATCCATACAGATGTTTACCACCAGGCTAGATAATCTTTCACAGCTAATTTAGAATTAAGTATGTGTATTACTAGAGCAGATGAGAATTTGGGCTGCAAATTTGCTATATCGAAAAACTACAATAAGAAGAAAAAAAATCCATCAATTAATTGATTTCTTTCAAATTTCTTCACTTTGAGCACATAAAGTTGTCTAAGTCTCTTTTTCAGGCATTCTGAGATAAAGTACATTCACAAGTTCAATTATTCATCATTAGGTAATTGGAGGTAAGAGGTCATAGTCACATAAATATTTCTGAGAAAACCTTTGGAAATTGTTTTACAACTGTGATAGATGAAATAAATTCTCCAAGAACAGGTACTAGCTCCTTGAGTGAAATTCAGCATTGGTGCAACTATTGTTACTTCCTTGTACTACTAGAAATTAAACCACAAAGATATTTACTCTATCAGGTTCAATGCCAGCTGTACTCCTAATGCTCAAGTTGATAGAAATGGCAATGGTTTTAGAAACACAGGATCATAGAATCATTTCA
>VWYH01001015.1:0-30018 GCA_013399365.1 Pampusana beccarii
GAATTGAGCCCATGATGAGTCAGTTACCCATGCTTCTGTTTCTCTACAGGAAATACTTTAACTGCAATAGAATTGCATTTCTTCTGTCATGGTTATAAAGACCGGTGACTCACCTTCACTCCAAGATTTGATTCAGACAGTTGATCTCTCCTGCTTCTCAAATTCCATCTGAGTTTCCCCACTACAGTAAAAGATCACATTTATTTATCCTTTTATTCATGATTTGGGTGTTATGGAGCAACATTTCATACCATTCCTAATGCCCTCATATTCAAAGCATCTGGTTTTCCTATATAAGGCCTTTTTGCCATTGAAAATGCCATCTAACTTTCTCATCAGGAAATTTTAAGGGCACAATTTTTTAGCCAAAGTGAAAAAATTAAAAATTATTCCCAAGGCTGTTCCTTAGGCGACTTAATCAGTAACAACTCCAGTTGCAGTCTCTCAGTCTTTTATCTTTTCTCCAGTTCTTACAGCAAACCTTACTTTTTCCAACTTTTTTTTTTTCCTACTTATTGTCTATCAAATACTTATTTGAAGTTCTAGATAAATCAAAACTGCAATGTTTATTTTGTCTGGAAAATTACTTACTTAAACAAGAAGTGTCAGATTAATTTAGTTGCATAGTTGCAGTAATCTTATATAGTATATTATGCATTTTCAGCATATTCTTTTTTAGCAAATCTTTCTCTCCCTTCCTCACAATTATTTGCACATAACTGTGTTACAGTAATGGGTCTATAATTCTATCACATAATTTCGGCAGAAACTTCCTAATGGTTACAACATCACAGAGCTACTTTACCTCTGTAGCAGGCTTACATCTCCTGTTACAGGTTGGTGACATAGTTCTTGAAATAATTTCTTGGGCCAGCTGAAAAGCCAAGGGTTGTGTGTACTTTGCCTGTGTCTAAACAGACGATATATGTGCTCAGGCCTTCATGTTGGTTCATTAACCCATCAAAATAAGTGTTCGTGGATCAACTGACCAAGCAACAATGTTTTGATCAAATTTGTGAAAAGGAGCTATATAGTTCTGGCTTAACTCACCTGCTGACTTCAGTGAATATGTAGTAATGTTTTTTCTGAAATCACAATCAGTAAGCAAAGTATTTCTCTGCTATTTCTAGCTGATGAAGTCAAAGTATATCTGCCCTCATTCTCAGTTCAAGAGGATCTGTGCTGCAGTCTTTCCGTCAAAGTCAAGTGACTTCACACACTCACTTAAAAATAACGTGTGGTTTCACAGTATTTGGATGCTTCAGAGTTGAGGGATGAGCTGACCAACTGATTTTGTATCGAAGTTAATAGAAAATATGCTGCCAGCTTTATAATACAGAATAAGAAAAATCAGTGATGCATAACTGAAGGTAGTCCTGAAATTACGAAGATTTTTTCATATGACTAAACTATAAGACTAATTGTTAAACTAAACAATATTGTTAAACTAAGATTTTGAGCTTGAAAGCAGACCACAGAAGAAATAAAGCCTCATGAAGGCAGTACAGAAGCTAAAGGCAATGACTGAACAGTAACTCTTAATAAAAGAACTGGAGGGCACTAAGTGAAACTACTGGGAAGCAAGTTCTAAACAAATGAATGAAAATACTTCATCCATTATAGACCTAAGCTTTGGAGCAGGTTGCCCTGTAATATTGTGCATGATAACATTTTATGTTACCTTATAAAGCGACTGACAAAAATAGAGGTCAGAATCCTTTTGGGGCTACTAAATATATATTTTCATACTTAAGTGCAACATATCAGAAAGTTCTTGATAGTTCATTATCAAAAACATTTAGTTCCACAGCAAGCTTTTTTTTGTTCTTATTCTCTTCTCTTGTGTTCCACTACTGACAACTATTGGAGGCCAAAGAGACACACTCCCTATATCTCCATCTTTACTGTCATGTACTCGTGACATTTTTCTGAACAAATTTGTTTAATGGAGTTCTACAGCTTGATTATGATTTCCCCAAAATGACATTTCTTTTGGCGTTTATTCTTCTTTCTGCTTAGATTTGTCTTCTTTATATCCAGGATAATTCACTCTGGTTTTACTTAGCTTGGTTTTCTTTTGCTCTTTGTAGGTTTTGTTTCCAACTAAATAAAACTGCTGCTGAGACAATTTTAATGGGTTTCTTTATTTGATTACATGCTATTCTTATCTTTTTTACCAATTCTATCTACTATAAAGAACTACCTCAATGTTTCTAACACTGATCACTTATTGATAGCCATGCCTTATCAGTAGTACAAGCCTTGCTGTTCTTACACGAAAGCAGTAGCCAAAAACTAAGTTACGTTTTCTTTCCTACAGCCCATCTAACTTCAAAATTACTGTTTTTCGTTGGTTTTGTTTGTTTGCTTTGTTTTTGTTTTACTGCAGTCTTTCTTCTATAAACTAGTATTTTTTACAGGCAGTTGACCCTTTTTGTCTTATACATTATGGTTTGCCAATACTTTCCTTGAACAGAATCTTCTAAACAATCCAAACAAGTCTTTCATAAATCTTTATAAAAATTCTGTTCACTAACATAACATGAAATCCTTTCTATAAAAAAAAAAAAAAAATCCACTTTCTGCATTACTGCCTAAATGAATTATTTTAGCCAACAATAGCTCTTGAGGTCTTTTGAAAAAGCATAAATTAAGATAAAGAAAGAAACACAGTTCCTGACTGAAAGAGTTTAGACCAGTAATTTATAACTATAGTCTCGATTTGCAAAACTGGCCTCCCATGATGAGATGGCTTCTTCTATTCATTTACATAATAAATATCTTACTTTTCACATTCACAGCTGTGCTTTTTGGATCAAGTGCTCTCTAGTAGTGGTGAAGTGCTTATGATCAGTTTATGCATCAGGAGAACTCCATAAACACATCCTACCTGAGGTACAAGAGTATCTGTGACAGGCCATCAGTCTTAACTGCGACAGATGTCACAGGGTGGCAAGTCTGCAGTTCCCTTTGATAAAGTATTTCTTACGAGAAACCATTTCCCAGCATATTAAGAACAAGAAGGTGATTGGACATAGCATGGATTTATAAATGGGAAATCATAACTGTTCAACCTGACAGCCTTCTATGATGAGCTGACTGGCTTGGTTATATGAGAGGAGTGGACTCTCAGCATGTTTGCAGATGATACAAAACTGCAAAGGTTGACTGATAAACCAGATGAGTGTGCTGTCATTCATACATCAACAGGCTTGAGAAATGGGCAAACAGGAATCTCATGAAGTTTAACAAAGGGATATGCCAAGCCCTGCCCCTGGGGAGGAATAATCCCAGGCACCAGGACAAGATGGGGCAAACTGGCTGTAAAGTATCTTTATAGGAAAGAACCTATAGGTGTTGGTCAACACCAAGCTTACCATGAGCCAGCAGTGTGTCACAGAATCATAGTCATAGAATCATTNTCTCTTGTCCCATTGCTTGCTGTATCAACAGCTCCATGAGACACAGAAGACCAACAGCCTTTTGGGCTGCATCAGGCAGAGCATTGCCAGCAGGTCAACGGAGATGATTGCTCAGCACTGGAGAGACACATCTGGAGTGCTGGGTCCAGTGCTGGGCTCCCCTGTACAAGAGAGACATAGACATGCTGGAGGGAGCCCAGAGGACACATATGAGAAGAGCCTGGGAGGGATGGAACTGTTCAGCTTGAAGAAGAGAAGGTTCAGGGGGCTTGTATCGGTGTCTATAAATATCTGATGGGGGACAGTAAAAAAGTCAGAGACAGACCCTTCTCAGTGGTGTCTAGTGAGAGCACAAGAGGTAATGGGCACAAATTGTTATACACGAAATTCTGTTTAAACAGAATAAAAAATTGTTTATGCTTGGAGTGGTCAAACGATGAAACAGGTTGCCCGGAGAGACTGTGGGGTCTCCATCCTTGGAGATATTAAAAATTCAACTGGACATGGCCCTGGGCAGCCTGCTGTAGCTGACCCTGCTCTGAGCAGGATGTTGGACAACAATGTCTCCAGAGATGTCTTCCCAACTGAGACAGCCTATGACTATGTGGTTCTGTAATTCTGATTAGTTTTCATACCCAAGAGAAAGCAGCCCGAAGTAGCGCAATGTATTGGATGTTTTAATGCATAATATAGTGAAAATAGTCCAGTCTCGGTGATCTGGACCTAATTACTGGAGTCAGAAATGCTCCACTTTAGGTTACTCAAACTGTTTGTACTAAAATATTTTCTAGTTCCCAGTTTAGCAAGACCATAGTTGTTCCAGGATAACAATTTCCCGAAGTTGAAATATTATTTCTGTGTGATTTTGATAATTTACAAACTTTAAAAGTAATACATGATTTCAAAATGAGGAAAGAAGAAATATTAAGAAATGTACCTAAGAGTTCTCATATTTCTGGTATATTTTCATGGATGTCATCTGAAACTATGTCCTTTGAAGAAGACAGCAATGTAAACCTGAATCTTCACCAACACTGCCTTTCTTTTTCCTTCTCTTGCAGTTTTTATGATGGAGCTGATTACTATAACATCCTGTTATAAAATTCTTGACTGAGCTTCCTATACAACTGGTAAAACTTTTAGTCTATGTCAGGTTAATCTTCCTAAAGTAAATTAATAAAAAATCCCCAAGGAAAAGAGCTTGTATAGAAAACCAAAGCAGAGTAGTAGTCAGTGCCTATTGTTCAATAACAGAATGAAGAAACCTATATTTGCTGAAAATACGTAGTTCAGATACAAACGTCACGCGCAAAGAATATGTGAAAGTTAAGGATGTGTTTTCATTTACGTAGGCCCAAGGTCTGAGACTCATTTCTCCAGGAAAGATGTCTCTCAGGTTACTCAGCCCTGTTAATGCTCCAATGACAGAATTATTTAATCTGATAACCTTTAAAAACACTTAAATGAGATCTAACATTTAAAAGATAAAGAAAGTGGCAACTTCTCTTGTAATTAGCTTGTAGCCCAAAAGAACAGTTTATAACCTGAAAGATTATAGTAATACACATTTTTAAGTACTGTAAATTGATGTATAATTCAAACATAAAAGCACTATGATGGAAACAATTGAGGTTGCTAAGAAACAAAGATATCATGAGAAGTAAATCACTACTTTCATCATCTGTTTATTCAAGCAATAAAGTCATATGTGTTCTTGCATCACTATCTCATATATGCATACCATACTCTCAGACTACACCCTGAGAACTTGCAATTCAAGCATGTGTACTCATAATAATAATGTTCCTTCATATAAGCATTTCACAGCTTGAAAAAAGGCCAAGGTTTCAATCATAGGAATTCATGTTCTCCATAGATCTCCAGTATATCTCCAATTATGCGCTGAAATGACTGACACTTTAACCCCAATGAAAAAGTTAATGGGCCTCTGTGCCTTATGCCTGAGGGGCAATTGCCAGTTATACAACACTATTTTTTCCCAAACAGGGAAACTTTGCTTTCAATCTGTAACAGTGCTATGACATAGACCCATACTTAGAAGGCTGTAATTGAAACTAAGACCTACTAAAAAACAACTGATGAATAAAAAAAAAATCAAACATAAGTTAACATGCACAATTAAAAAAAATTAAACATCTAGGAGAGGAAACGTGTCACAGTATTCTCTGCTTATTTAACTTTAATCTGAATTCTCTGGTGATAAGCACTGACATAGAAAACCACCGTTGCAGTAATTTCAGGCATAGGCCAGTACACATGCTTCTAAATCAAATGGGTTGCAACTGAGCATGCCTTGGTGTTCTTTCACAGCCCCTAAGCATGATGGTTTCTGAGCACCTCACAGTGTTTAATGCTCTGACTCTCACAATGGTGTTCCCCATCACAAGATGGGAAAATACTGGTGCAGTGAAATTCCCCTGACTCCCCTTTATGCCTAACGTCCCCACAAAGTGCCTGGGAAAGAAAAGTGGTGCCCAAACCAGAGAGTGCCCAAAGATGAGAGCAGCTGAAACACAGTGCACTGCCTGGGAAGCCACCTAAGGTCAGTCTGTGGGGAAACACTGAAAATAAGATGTCTATTAAATGTCACTTCTCCCCAGGACTGAGATGTCTCATGCAGGGTGGCAGGTAAGTGCTTCTCTCCACTCGAGACTCTCATCTCTGAACCCTTCCGCAGGGATGGCATCTCTTCTTTCTTTCTAAACCAGAAGCAGGAACAGTTGCTTCTTTTAAAACAGTCTTCAGTATTGTGCTGTTGCTCTTGTACGATATCTTACCACTTGCTCAGAATGTGGCATCCTCACATTTAATTCCCTCCTGTACCCGAGTGAATTCAAGCCCCTCTTGTCCCTGGAAACATGCGAGCTTTAAGTTATTCTTGGGTTATGACGCTCTCCACCTCTCCAGATTTTGTGCTTGCTGAGCAGCAATAATTCCCAATTGGAGATGGAGTAAGATTCAATTTCTACCCCACTCAGTGGGGTGTGAGGAGCGGAGCTGCAACCACTTTGTGTCTCCGTTCCTACAAAATCAAATGGCAGAAAGAACAGGCCCTATAATTTTATATAATGTAAGTCACCTACATGATTTCCAAGCTTTGGTTTATCACTAATTACAGTCCTCCACAAACACAATTATAGGTCATTATATTTCACCAAGGCAGCAGAATTTTCCATGAGCAAAGGCTGCGTGCGACTGATGGCTGCGGCTCTGAGCACCTTTGTGTGGTGTGGCTCTGATCACAACGTCACACACAGCCTGGCATTACGAAGTGCAGAAAAACTGGATATACCGGGGCTAGGAGGCAGTTTTAGACCTTTGTCTTGGATGCCAGTGTTGGGACCTCAGAGTTTCTTTTTAGGAAAGGTTGATTTTAGAGAGCGACAGAGAAGAGCAGCCTTGGGAGCCTCCTG
The DNA here is from genome assembly GCA_013399365.1 of Pampusana beccarii. Lineage (NCBI taxonomy): Eukaryota > Metazoa > Chordata > Aves > Columbiformes > Columbidae > Pampusana > Pampusana beccarii. The sequence goes on from VWYH01001015.1 coordinate 6,857, forward strand.
CACTCCCTGCTCCCCACAATACACAGGCTCTCAGCTTAGGCACAAAGTTAAATGCCTCAGGTAAGGAGGGTTAATGTTGCCATTTTCATTAAGCTTAGCAGAAACGACAAAAAGGCCAAATAATCATGTGCTGATGCCCTAGTAACCTTTCAGTGTAGTGCCCTTCCTGTAACAGCAGAGAATTTAGTCCCATAAGATTACTCCCACTGTTTGCCAAGAGAAAGGTTAGGAATAGACGAGAACAAATATCCTGAAATAACAAAATCTTTAGGATTTTGCATTGGATTATTCCTCAAATAGTGAAAAGCTTCGTGGAAGGCCTGAAGCTAAATGTTTCAAATCTCCATTTTGCTGCTGGAAATTAACTCCTTCATGAAAACAGTAACCCATGATCCATACCATCTCCTCAGTGTGTGTGTGTGTGTCTCAGCCACAGCACTCGGCATGAAAGCAGCAGCTTTGCTGCTTTTTGAGACACAATATGTGTTTATGTCCCAGGGCTGCAGAAATTCTCTCAGTATCTCACTCAGAAGCTGGAGAGTTTGAGCTACCTTAATTTGCAAAGGTTGCAGATAAAGGAGCACACAAACCACTTTGTAATTATGCAGTTTCACATTAACACGACCAAATGCAAAAACACATACCTCTTTACTGAAGCTTTAGAGTGGGGTTTTTGAAACTTTACAGAGAGTAATACTGCAGGAGAAGGTGAGCTAATGACAAATGCTGCTTAGTGGAAGAGGATCTGGGGGTGTCAATTTACAGCTGACTGAACATGAGCCAGCAGTGTGCCCAGGTGGCCAAAAAGGCCAAGAGCATCCTGGCTTGTACCAGAAATAGTGTGGCCACCAGGACTAGAGAAGTGATTATTCCACTGTACTCAGCACTGGTGAGGCCCCACCTCAAATCCTGCGTTCAGTTTTGGGCCCCTCACTACAAGAAAGACATTGAGGTGCTGGAGAGAGTTCAGAGAAGGGCAACAAAGCTGGTGAGGGGTCTGGAGCACAAGTCTGATGAGGAGCAGCTGGTAGAACTGGGGCTGTTCANTTGGATATTAGGAAAAAATTATTCGTGGAAAGGGTTGTCAGGCATTGGAACAGGCTGCCCAGGGAAGTGGTGGAGTCACCATCCCTGGAGGTGTTTAAAAGACGTGTAGATGAGGTTCTTAGGGACATGGTTTAGTGCCAGAGCCAGGTTATGGTTGGACTCAATGGTCTTGAGGGCCACTTCTAACCAAAATGATTCTATGGGATACTAGAAGCTGTGTGTCCATCCTGGCAGGTAAGAACAGCTCATGAGAAGCACAGTGACTCCTTTTGGTAGCAGAACAGGTTCAGGTTTTGAGGATAGTAAGGCTACCACAAATATGAAACCAGCCAAAAATATGTTTTGGCCTTTCTCTAATTTAAGGGTTCGTTGGAACGTTCTTAAATCAAGGCAAATGTAAGATGTAAAAATGTAAGATGAAAAAAAAAACAACAAGCCAACAAACGAACAAACAAAAACCCCACAAACTTTTTTTTTTTTCCTTTTAATCGAGGTGAAAGAAAATAGACAAAATAAAGCATACATAGATGCTTTAAATAAATAGACCTGTTACCCAGGTCTAGTCTTGGTGGTAGTCCTACTGTGAGCAGAAGACTGGACTAGATGACCTTCAGAGATTCATTCCAACCAACATTTCTGTAAGTTAATTTCTGTAAGTTAAAATGTATTTAAGCCACTTACATTACATAATTTGCACTTATATCCCACTAAAGCAAAAATGTTTGCCTCAATGTTGAGCAAGCCAGGGACTTCAGTGCCCTGGATTCAACTCCGTTCTCTGTTACAGGCTTCATATGAGAAGCTTTCTGGGATTTGGAAAGGCTTTTAGCTTGTTTCAGAGTGTGTCTCTACAGACATGTAAAGACGTAAGTACTACATATCATCCTTCCTTCCTCCAGAAGCCTGTAACAGCATCTCTCCTGTACTGAGCTCAAGACAAAGCAGAATCATACCTCTCCTTTGTTATGACCATAACATTCCTAAATAGCGCAAAGGAAGTATATCAGCATTGACTGATTTGATTTTTAGTTGAACATACATATAGTGGCTGGTCTTCACTTCTGTTACAGTAGGATTACATGGATTTGCTGGATGCAACCTTACATAGTCGGATACAAAAAATAGGGTTTTCCTTAGCAAGTAGCTATATCTTAGCACAAAGGTTTTTCAGAATCTCCCTGACTGCCAGTAAAGTAGATATTTGAATAGCTGCTCTCATGGAGATTAAAGGTAGGTAATACAAAAAAAAAAAAANAGATTTTTATTCAAACAGGATTGCCTCTCAAAATTTTGTTTAACACATGTTTGGGATACTGTAAACTAATGCTGGGTTAGAAGAACCACACTCTGACATAAAAAATGCAGGTGGGATCTTCATGAAGCTTTTGAATATTGTGCAATAAGGTCATGTAGATATGAAATTTATGTGTCGTGGATGGACAAAACAGAAGCTCTGAAACTCCTGCAAAAGTGAGCTCTGCAAAAGAGATCCCTGTTTGTGGACTGCCACAGCAACACTTACCAGCTTTTAGCAATCAACACTGAAGTGTCTCTGGTCATACTCAAGAAACCTCAGCTTTGATAAACACATTCAGATTTTCAAGGAAATTCTCTTGTAAAACAGAAGAAGGGGAAAAAAATACCATGACCAATAATAATTTACATTTACTAAAGATATTTAAATTAGAAAATGCTTTTAATCTCATAAAGTACTCTTGAGATACAGTGTCTAGCAATTTAAGTCAGAAAAGGTCAAGAAATGGAAAGACTGGCATGTGACCATTTTACAACAGAATGCCAAGAATGTGATTGATTCTTCACCACTTAGGATCTTATGTCTTCCCTGTTCTGCTAAAGTAATTTCTGATGTAGATGGTGTTTTACTCCTGTTGCACACGACGTGATGCAATATTCGGTTCATGCACCAAACAGAAATCTATACATGGGTCAGTTTGCTGCCAGACTTTTGAGTTGAATCATCTCACAGAAGGATCCACACAAGTTGCCAGAGCCAGCAAGAGGCAAGTAGAAAGTCAAGGGGATGGAGGAGTGTTGAACTCAGATGAGGGACAGAAACTTTCCTGGTTGGACTTAGCTCATCCCATTTCATGAAACAGCATCTAGAGTCAGGTGATGCAGATGTTTCCTGCCCAGAATTGTATTTATAACTTTGGTTGTCTGCACCCTAACAAGCAAGATTAGACACGTGGCAAAACCACTGTAAATGATGAGCAGTGTCCAGTGACCTGACAGATGCTGTGAAGCAGACTTCCTGGCTCAGCTCTGAAGAAGAGCGGAAATTATAATCATTTAAACTTGATTTTGTTAAAAAATCAGGAAAGCTTTAGTTATTACATTTTGAATAGTCATGTATAAGTATGCACTATCACTTTTCAGGTACCCCCTAATGATCAAATGAGATGCCACAGAGCTCTTTCAAGAAATCATTTTTGTGCAAAGAAGTTTGTAAAGGGTGTTCCAAATGAAAGAATTAGGAAAAAGTTATGCATGTATGTATGTGACCCTTTCCTCACACCTGAAGATGAAACACTGAACTTCAAGACAGACACAGATTTGTAATAGCTGCTTAGTTTCACAAAATCATTATAATAATATTTTTAAACCTTCAGTAGGCATTTGCTGATTTATGTTGTGTTGGGGAGTTTTGGTAAGGTTGTCTTGGAAACATGCTCAGCAAAAATCCAAGAAAACTCATCGCAAAAGTGGCTGGTAATTACACGTGATGCAGATATGAAATTAAATAGTCTTGGGCTCCTCCATCCAGGTGCATTTATGTAAGACACAGAGCAAAGGTGGGAATATCCTTGTCTCGCCAGCCCTGCAGCAGGCTCTGGGATGTGGGGATGAGGCTGGTCCTGTCCCTTGATTCAGCTCAAAGTCTTCACAAATATAAAAAAGCCAAGCACAATGGGGATGGAGCAAGTGGTGCACAGTGAGGGAACTATAGGGAGGCAAGGCAAGAGAACTGCTACTGCTTCTAAAGAGTTTTCAGTGCCAACTAGCAGAGTTTCAAAGTATGTTTTGGTATTGGGGACTGTGTAGGTATACAGAGCTGGCTTTTCCCCAGGGAGGTTAATCTCCACTTTTGAGATGTTGTTGCAGACTTGACCACTTTCATGTGAATTTGCCTTTTTTTTTAAACTATTTCCTTAGCTCTTTGCCAAAATGTTTTAACAAAATATTTCTCTGTCAGAGCTGCCAGAAGAATGAGGTGGGCATTCTCAGCTCTCCAAGCTTGGCCCACCCTCTCTGGGTGGGGTGCGATGTGGCACTCTGTCTGTAGGACAGGGTGACTTCTTTGTATAAACTGAACAGGAATCAAGCATTCCCAGGAGAATGACACATTTTGCATTAATCTGAAATGAAGTTTTTCAGAGTTTTAAAAACATGCTAAAATATTCCCATTTCATATCAACTTTGTTTCAGCTGTTTGTGGTTTTTCCTCTTCAATTGGGCACTGAACTAAAGAGGCATTATTCATACAGCTGTACATTTAAAGTCACTTGTATATTTTACGGCTCACATAGCATCATTGAGGATAAAGACTTTTGTCTCTAGTCCTTTCTAAACTTTATATCATTTTGTGTTTATAAAATCCAAGCCAAGAAAAACAATCCAGAATTTGAGTATTGTGATATTTCCAGGATATATAAGTGTTAGTATCTCCGGGTTTGCAGGTGGAATGCCTGAAATCCCCAGGATATGAGGCTCGCTCTGGGTTACAGAAGTAGCCCAAATGGGATTCTGCATCATTTTTCTGTCTTTTGGCATAGTACACAGTCATCTGTGTTTTCTTCTCTGTAGGAAGTGTAATTAGAGAAGTTTATGCAGACAAAACTTCAAGTGCACTTTATCAAATGACGTTTCCTGAGGTGTGGCTTTCAGAAATAAACCTAAACATGCAACAAGTAGCAATTGATTTAAGTGGAGTTTTTAGTAATCCTCACCATACTTTTTAAATATTCTAAATTTTCTTTATTTTATTATGCTCTGCAACCTGATGGTTTGGGTAGGAGTACATGCATAGTTAATTTGGTTCATAAAATGTACAAAGCAATATCCTTTCATCTTACTCTATGTCTGATTTTCAAGCAGAGCCCAGTGATGAACAGAAGCAGCCTCATACATTTCTTTACTCTTGCTAGTTTTAGCTTTCACTGCAGTATTTCCATGATCAACAACTTGATTTATATCTCCCAGTTTCTCTTCTTTTCCTCTACAGGCAAAGACATTGTTTAAAGACTCTGTTCACTTTACATGTGTTACGGCCTGTACATTTCTATCCGTGGGATGCATTTTAAATTGTCAGATCAAAAAGCACTTCATGAAGTACTAGAAAAACAAATTCAAATGCAATAAAGCCTTTGTGAGCATTGTGAGACATCTCATTTTGAGAAAGTTTGTATGAAAAGGAAATATTGTGTTTGAATTTTCCAAAACATGACATGATTAATTGAAATGTAAGGTGGCTTGCCACTCTTTCAAGACACCACTACAACCACAAGAAGGAAGGATAAGTCTGCCAGAGATATTCCTGATTAATCATGGGTAAATCACTGTACTTTGCTCTTTCTCCATTCTTGGTTGTAGACTGTAGATAATCTGGACCTCATAAATACTTGACAAATGCTTCCTTCTAATCCTCTCTTAAAAGCGGATATAGAATAAAGCTCAGATATAGCCAGATTACTTTTTTTTCACATTATTTTCTCATGTAATTATGATCTTTAAAAAAAAATCCCAAGATTTTTCAAGTTTTATCATTCTTTTCATGGGAATATCTGCAATGCTGTACATACAAATTTCACTATGGCTTTTCCAGAAAACCTTTTTCCCCCAAATGCTGAACTATACACAAGCTGAAACCAAAACTAGATTTGTATGGATTGCATATTTTGCTTCACAAATGCTGTATAATGATCTTTAAGTTTCACCTAATTTTAAAAGATGGTTTTCTTGAGTAAAATAAGAAAGTAACAAATGATTATGAACTTTCTAGGTTATTGTCCTTCAACAAAAGTTTTTAACAACACCAAAAATGCTCATTCGCATCACAGAAATATGAACTCTTCAGGCCAGTCACAGATCTGCAAAAAAGAGCACAGGGCACGAAATACTTTCAAGAAATCTGATGAAATTTATTCTAAGGCACCGAATGCTTCATCAACTTGGGAAAACGAGCAAAGATAGAGAATAGTTAGTTAAATCAGACTTCTGTAAAATATTGTCATCCGAATGATGAATTGTTGCATAAAATCAGCAGAAACAAACGCGTTCTTATCACTCAGTGCTTGAGTTGACGCTGTTGTGCTGGTGCATCATCCGCAAGTCTGTATGCAAAAAAAGAAAAAATGAAGGTGAGCTTCTGCATCAGCCAGGTGAGGGAGTTCTCTGTTCCCGCTGCTGTGAAGACCGTGTGCGCTGTGACCAGCGCAGCCCTTTCTGCCGGAGACTGGCGTAGATGATGAGGAAACATTTAGGCATACCCCATTTCAGGACAAGTAAGACTGTCTGTGGGATTCCCCTTTTAAGAAGTAGCTTTACACTGGATAGTGGATATTCAGCCATAGAAGAATTGCTATTATCTGTCTTGGTTGGGATTCACTTAATCCAGCCCAAACTGTCAGTTCTGTGCAAGTTGCCTGGTGTCAACAACAGAATCAATATTGGAGAGGAGCTATGAAAAAGCGGTGGAAACAAGGCAGTCTTAATCCTTGTGTGCCTGACTGCAGCTCTTAGGTCACCCAAAGGAGAAAGCAGAAATACTTTATTGAAAGTATTAAGATTTGATATTCAAAGTTTCTCTCTTAGCAAAATGAACCTTCCAAGTCCCTCTAATAAAACGCAAACAAATTTGCAGTATGCTATTAAGCGCTGAGGAACTGGTGGTGTTTAGGTAAGCCTGCACATGTCCATAGGCTTGTGTACATGCACAGACACTCCTACAAACACATGGACAAAGCTCGGAGGTTCCTCCTCGGTCCTTTTGCACCCAGAACTGAGAAATCTCTGAAATGAGTTTCTTCAGCTGAAGGACCTGTTTTCAGTGCTGCCAAGTGTACAGGGCAACTATTGTGCTGCCTCAAAATTATCTTCCACTTGATGTAAAAAGGACATTACTGTTCTGTGCCAGAGAATTTCTCAACCCACTGGTTGCTTTTAAAAAGTTGGTAACTTAAGAGGTGGTGACGTTTTTGTATACTTTGAATAAGAAAGGAGAGTATTTCTCAAGAAAATTATCTAATTTAATGAGGAAAAGCATTACTGACTTGAGGAACCGTAATGAGCTCAGACCTCTGCTCTTGAGTTTCAAATTATTTTTAATGACATTTATTGCCATTTTAAAAGACTACAATAAGGTAAAAAATGTGGTGTTCAAAATAAAGTAGTCGCTTTCCATGAAAGGTGAGATTGCCTGTAGCTTTTATTGAATAAACCATTGCATTAAAAATTTGGACATATGTTTATTTTGTATCCGAGTCCTCTTGTGCTTTGCCTTCTGCAAAGTGCTCATAGCTTGATCTTTTCTAACAGAGGCGGCAGCAACCTCCAGGAAAAAGCAGCATGGTGGAGAAGGATGTGTGCAGACCTTGCAGCACTACTTTATAAACCTCGGTGATATGGGACATTTACAACCTGCTGATTTCTAGGCTTATTGACTAAAAGTTAATTGTCACCAATGTTTGCTTTCAGTAGATCAACATAGTGGTTTTTGATAAAATGCACTGATTCTTTGTTCCTATTATGACTTCATTATTCTGACCTATGTATTATTAATCCTCACGTTTTGATATTATTTAATCTTAATACTTGCTTTTATGTGTTTCAGCTTCTGTTCATACATACTGACACATTCAGGCTACATAGATAAGAGAAGTTGACAAGTTGATCAATCACTGTACTTAAATTATTTTTTTCCTATCGTTTATCTTTGGTATCAGTTGTTTCTGTCTGTAGCAGTGTGAGACTCTGATAATGGGATGGTGCGTGATGGGCTCAGCCTGGCTAGCAGCTAGGCCTCCCTCAGCCATTCACTCATTCCCCATCCTTAGAGGACAAGGAAGAGAACAGGAAGAGCAAAAGCAAGAAAACTGATGAGTTAAGATAAAGAGAGTTTAATCAATGATAGAAGGAGGGAAAATGCAAATAAACAAAGAAAACCCACGTGATGCGAAGGTAATAATTCCCTACCTCCGCTAGTAGATTGGTGCCCAGTCTCCAAGCAATGGCTGCCTCCCACAAAGCCTCTCCCCTCATTTTTTATTACTGACCATGTTACATGGCATGGATCATCCCCTTGGTCAGCTGGGGTCAGCTGTCCCAGACGTGTGATATGCTTTAACCCCACTCTGCCCAGTATGACTGCAACAAAAAAGTAGTACCTTCACCTTTACATTTCCAAATAAAAACAATTCTGCAACCAAAACATTCAAGCAAACTGTTGGTTTATTCTTCGTTCAGAAGCTACACATTAAATAATTTATTTATTTTAAAGATGGGTGCTGTGAATCAGAATTCTTTGATTCACACGAAAATCAAGTCTACATTGAAATTGCCTACTGTCCTGCTTGAGATGGACTGAGGAGAAATTTAGATATCTAGACTTGAGATCTGAATCATTACCGAAGTCAGCCTCTGCATTAGCATTTGAAAAAGGACAGCCATAAAGTAAAGTGATATATTTGTTCTGAACAGCAAAAATCCTAATCTAAGCATGCTCAGCAGCACCCTGGACAGGTAGACCTCTGAGACTGACCTAGGACTTTAAAAACCATCTCAGCCCTCCCAAAACCTCACCCAGTCGTGCTTACTGCTTCTCATTGTGCTGCATTTGAGCACAATTTGGCTTCAGAAAAGCCAACCATATCTTGGGCTGCATCAAAAGCAGCGTGGCCAGCAGGTCAAGGGAGGTGATTCTGCCCCTCTGCTCTGCTCTGGTGAGACCCCACCTGGAGTCCTGTGTCCAGCTCTGGAGCCCTCAGTGCAGGAAAGACAGGGACCTGTTGGAGAGGGGCAGAGAAGCCACAGAAATGATCAGAGGCTGGAACAGCTCTGCTGGGAGGACAGGCTGAGAGAGCTGGGGGTGTTCAGCCTGGAGAAGAGAAGGCTCCGGGGAGACCTTATTCAAAGGGAACTATAAGAAAGATGGGGACAGACTTTTCAGCAGAGCCTGTTGCAACAGGACAAGTGGTAATGGTTTTAAATTAAAAGAGGGGAGATTCAAACTAGATGTAGGGAAGACATTTTTCACAACGGGAGTGGTAAAATATTAGCACAGGTTACCCAGAGAGCTGGTAGATGCCTCATCCCTGGAAACATTCGGGCCAGGCTGGACGGGGCTCTGATTTGTCACAAAGATAAATCTGAAAGAGTATCTGTGCAACAGCCTTTAGAAAGATAAGATTTTAAATTCTAATTACACAGTATTATTATGAATTAGTATGTGATTTGATAAACTATTTTTCTTACAATTTCAGACAGTCCAACTGGAAAATTTGGTTTTTCTTTAAATCAGATGCTTAGTTTGTGCAAGTAACACATAGAGCATCAGATGAGCAGTGTTTCTGTTTTTCAGAAGCCAACTACTGGATACACTGATGCCTATTTGTAAGAAAATTTTGAAAGAGTAATGGTCTAAATCTCATGCTTTTCTGCTATTTATTCCTAGATGGGAGTCCAGAAGAGAATAAATGAAATGTGTGGGTCTGTTTAGATAAGTTCCCTAAGTGTTTTCCCTGCACCTCTGGGGTCTGTGATGATGCTGTTGAATCCCACCAGGCCCCACATCCACAGGCACCAAGTGTCTCTTTATCAGCCCCTCATCCAACCTGTTGTCAGGTTGAATGCCATTGTTTTCCTGGAAAACTTTCAGAGGAATCAGAAAAATAGATTCACAAAGTAGCTCAACTCTTCCGTTTGTATTTTTCAGTGATTCTGGTAAGGAAGCAGAAATGGTGAGTTGCCTCCAGGCTCTCTGCAGATTAATGACTTCAAAACAGCCAGAACCCTGGATTTGTGGTGGATTTGTGTGTCTACACAGGTCTGTGGAAAGGTCAAAGCAAGAAAAAGCAAAATGTTGGCCTGTTCACCCTTCTCCACGTTTTTCATCATATTCCTATAGTGAATGCCTGCTGCACAATCATTCGGACATGGAATAAAGCAGAATATGAACCTCAGAATCCGATTCAATACTTCACTATTTTAGTTGGTTTAATTCTGAGGCCTTCACTTCAGTAGGCCAAATATGGCTCTAATATGATTGAAGTCCCATTCTTTAAATGTAAACTTGTGCTATTCCTCAACACTAAGAAGATGAAGAGATGCTGATGAGTTGATTGGTAATTGAGTTAATTTTGAATGGCTTTGGCCTGATTATTTTGCTTTGTTTTAAGAACATGTTTTTCTAGTCAGAAAATAGATGAAATTTAATTGCTAGCCAGAGTAGGTCTCCTGGATTTAACTGTGGTAATTTTAAGCAAGTAGTTTTATCCAGATACTTTAAAAAATTGATTGCTTATCTAAAGAAGGATTAAAATACATACATATGGACTAAACTGCATTGCCCTAGCAAAAGTGCTTGTGTGCAACAACTTCCTTGGCTCCACAGCCTAAATGGCTGTGAAGGGTCGATTCAATCTTGTTTCCAGTGTATTTATTTCATTATTATTATGTTATTAAAATATATCCTTTTGCTCTACAGATGACAATGTTTTTCATAGATTCTTTGACTGTCAAATTTAGGGAAAACAGATTGAAAATTGACTGAAATATATTGCATAATTATAAATGTAGTAGCAAGTACCCCTGTGCCCTCTTGGTAAACTTTCCGTGGGTATTTATCGCTACAATGGTAAAGGAAGCATCTCTCAAAGCAGTTTCAACCTCCCAGCGTGGAAACTTCAGGGAGAGCAGAGAGGTTGATTCACACAAAGAATAGCAAAGAAGTAACATAGGCTCTTAGGGAAACTCCAGCTAGCATCAACAAAACCTGAGAGGTGTAAAAGTCACTGATTGTACTACCAAAGGTTTGCTAAATAGGCACAAAGCATAAGCTACCTAAAGAAATTAAATCCAGACCTGCATAGAATTACTTTAGAAAGCTTGTCGTTTCCATCATAGTCAATCAAACTGTCACCCTTGCAGGTTTTCAAGCAGTTATCTTGTCGGAGTCCAATTAAAAGTGCATTTTTATTGCATACTAGTTAGCCTTACTCTCATTTTTCGCACTAACTGGGCTTTGGCAGTGCAGATGCAGGATGTAAGTGTTTGCAGTCCCTTTCAAACAGTTCTACATTGCTGAAGTGGTGAGAAGGGCTCTTTGTAGGAATATCAAGCCTGGCACGTTTGTTAATATTTTGTTATGAATTTATGATTAAAGAGATTATCACTGGGATGGGTTTCAGGAAGCCAGGACAGGAATGTGCTGACATACAACTGGGGCCTGCTGTCTTTGAGAAGCTTCTCAGGCAAAAACTGATCTCTTACAGGAGAGATTTTAATACCACATGGACAATAGCGGTAAGTCATGAAATGGAAGGAGCAGTGAAAGATATAATATTCATAATGGAGAAAAGGAGGCTGAGGGGAGACCTTATGGCTGTCTACAACTACCTGAAAGGAGGTTGTAGCATGTAGGGTGTTGGTCTCTTCTCCCAAATAGCAAGTGATAGGATGAGAGGAAATGGCCTCAAGTTGCACCAGGGAAGGTTCAGACTGGATATTAGGAAACATTTATTCACTGAAAGGTTTGTCAGGCATTGGAACAGGCTGCCCAAAAATTGTGGAGTCACCATCCCTGGAAGTGTTTAAAAGATGTATAGATGAGGATCTCAGGGACATGGTTTAGTGCCAGAGTTAGGTTATGGTTGGGCTCAATGATGTTAAGGGTCTCTTCCAGCCAAAATTATTCTATTGTTATATAACAGAAAGAGAGAATATGTATTGGGGTGAGCTGCAAAGACAACCAGGACTCTTGATGCAAACAGTGCTGTTCTTCATTCTGCTCCTCATTTGCTATTGAAATTCAGATAATAAAAATTCTTCTGGATCTTCATTTATCCATAATTCATTCCTGCCTCCCATAGTTGCTTCAAAGATTCATTAATTAATTGGTATTCATGTAGTAATTAAAGTTCCTAGCTGAAGTAATTCATAAGTGCTGTCATGGAAGAAAAAATAAATATTGGACCCTGTAGAAACTGAGGGGGAAGTTCAGCAGTAGTGCGTTCTATCAGACATCAAAACAAAGGGGGTAGGACCGTGGGCAGTTTTGTTACTTGGATTGTGTGAGAATGGGATTGTAAAGTACAAAAAAACACGGATATAAAATCAGGAGAGTAATTGTATGTGATGAAAGTTAAACATAATAGCACGTTAGACTTTAAAATGTTTTATACATCTCCGAAATGCTAATTCCCTCCAATTAATTATTTAGCACAGATGGTTGAATTATTCAGATTTAACAGTGTAAAGCCATGCACAACAAAACTTGTTGTGTGTTACACAGGAGGTACTGAATCCTCTGGGACAGGCCAAGAAATTTGCTCAGCCTTCACTCAGCCCAGACTCTCATAGGAAGCTTTTGTTGGAAGCTTTGTTGAGTGATTGCCACACTGGAGCACCCTGGGAGGGTTTTGCAGTAGCTGAAGAAGGTTTAGGTAAAAGTCAATATATTTTGTTTAGGGCTTGTTGATTAAAAAGGGAGAAATAAAGTTCTTAAAACTTCTTGGATCTAAGGATTTCACAGGGAAACTAGAGTTTGGGCAGGCTGTTCTTCTAATACCTTAACAGCAATTAAGAATTAGGGGTTTAACAAGACAGCTTTAATGTGTATGTGTAAACTGTGATGCAGCACTAAGTCAGTGTTATAAAACACTGGAATAGACTCATAAAACATTGAAGATGAAGTGCATAGTAACTACTTAATATTTGTTTCAATATCTTCAGAAACAGATTGCATAATGATGACTTACTGCTAATGGATGATTAATCATGAACCTAGATTGCCTTATTTAAATACCATATATCATGAACTCACTTAACTGCAATGGTCAAATGGGTTCACTCTCTACCGTATACCAGAAGTAACATCTAATAGCCTAGTAAAAACTGGTCAGTATTCTTGGGAAATGGTACAATGCTATGAAATATCACCAGCATTTCTAGGCTTATGTCTCAGCCTCAAAACTGCCAGTGCTTTCTGCCTAAGTGATACAATGAAATAGCTAGCAGTGTTTTAAATTATTAAGGGCTCCTATTCAGATAAACTTTGATACCTCCTTTCTTTCCTTAAGATGAGAAAAAGCAATTAGTTCTTTTTCAGCATTTGTTTTTGGCATGCCTGAAGGTGTTATCTGTGTCATACAGACTGACAATTTAAGGTGTGGAGAAACAAAATGACTTAACATCACACAGCAGTTATTGGTAGAATCAGGAACAGCTCCCGAGTCAGATGCCAATAGGTCCCAAGCCAGTGTTCAACCCAGCAGACTGTTTCTTTCACCTGTTACTGAGCTCCCTTTGTGAAGTCCATATAAACGGCTTCAGAGAGACTGCAAATGAGAATGGAAATCCTTTCCATAGCTCTCCTGAATGAAGGCTTTGTAATTCCTCTGTTGCTATGGTAGTAATGAGATCCTGTGCATCCCACGAAAAAGAAGGAAAAATATGGTAATCAGAGATCCATTGGTAGATCCCTTTGTACTGAGGCAACTACAATACTTTCACCTGAATCGTAATGTTGTAGAGATGACCTTTTTCTCTTTTGATTCATCCCATCACTAGCTTTGTCATGACTCGTCATTCCCCAGATGAATGCATTATTTACAGTCATAAGGCAGGAAGGTGTTGGTGTTAAAATGAATCATATGAAAACCAACATTACCACCAAAATATCTTGGAGAGCTGCCACACACCTGTTCAGCTCACCTCTTCACCTCAGGAAGAGCTGCCACAGGAGATTTTCTGGGTGGAAGTGTCAATTCCAAATGTGAAATGTAGAAAATTTCACTTCAGGTAAAAAATTCAAAAGCATCTAAGGTACAGTTTCAGAAGCCAAGCAGCAAGGCAAATTAGTCTGTGACTCTAACGTTATTGGTACCTGAACTGACTAACTGAAAGCTAATGTCTGTAGTCATTTAGTACGCTGTCATCAAAGATGTGTCTGGTCTGTGTATGTTCCTTAGGAGATCAGGGTGGTCTCATGTTTTGGTTTACACACAGAAGTTTGTCCCACCTTCCATTTGACTTGGCTCCAAAATGCACACACCATTCTTGAAATTGTGTCTTGAATGTCAGTTCCTCTCTTCTGAAAATCCGTCCAGGATCTATTTACCTGGGAGAGAGACAAGATATGAAGAAGAATTCCTGATGTATGCCACAGAATCACACAGAATCACAGAATGTTAGGGATTGGAAGGGACCTCAAAAGCTCATCTAGTCCAATCCCCCACTGGAGCAGGACACCTAGATGAGGTTACACAGGAAGGCATCCAGGTGAGTTTTCAATGTCTCCAGAGAAGGAGACTCCACAACCTCCCTGGGCAGCCTGTTCCAGTGCTCTGTCATCCTCACTGAGAAGAAGTTTCTTCTCAAATTTAAATGGAACCTCCTGTNCTACGCTGGACTCTCTCCAGCAGTTCCCTGTCCTTCTGGAACTGAGGGGCCCAGAACTGGACACAATATTCCAGATGCGGTCTCACCAGGGCAGAGTAGAGGGGAAGGAGAACCTCTCTTGATCTACTAACCACCCCCCTTCTAATACACCCCAGGATGCCATTGGCCTTCCTGGCCACAAGGGCACAGTGCTGGTTCATTCAAATCCCATGAGTATCACATTGATTTTTCTCACAAGGGGCGATTGTTTCGGCTGAGCAGAGCTCAGGAACATATTAAAGCTAAAACTGGATTGAGAGATGTAAGGAAAGAGCAGCAGAAGAGAGAAGGAGCTGTGACTGTAGTGGCAGTAGGATCAAATTTAAAATAGAGAGAAAAGAAATCTGGGAGAGGTGACTTGATTAACACCTTGCTAAAGTACATCTATACTGCAACACGGTATGGATCATAGCATCTCAGCTAGATTTAACCAAACTAACATAGATACTGAAGATGATGACAAGATCATGAGTTTCATCACAGATAGCATCAAAACACCGAGGGACACCAGCCTACACTCACAGCCCGTGCTGGTACCTGGGCACTCAGTCCTCATTGTGTTTCCCCTGCCATAGAGCAGATGAATGTGAAAATACTTTTGTAGATACAGATTACAAGATGGTCCCATCTTACGGTTCTGTTTGTTCTCTAGCTCGCAAGATCCTTGTCCTCTATAACACGAATGAATATTAATACAAACAGATATTGTCATACATAATAGCTGTGATGTGGCTGGGTGTCATAATAATAATAATTTCCTTCATATTGTGAAATTTCAAAAAAAAAGATCGACAGGTGAGTAGGTCCTGCTAATGTGCAACAATGGAATCAGTTGGAACAGAGCCGTAGCATTTAACATGCAACACAAGCATCGGTGATGATATACTGTTAACAAAAATGTTAATTCTTCTCTGTCTTTTCCATACAAACTGTACCTCCTGTTGCACCTGCCTCTCACTGTTATAATTTTTGCATCTGGAGTTTACATAGATAGATTTGATTCATTTTCTTTTTAAATATTTATAGTTCTTTTTACTGCAAAACATGGGCATATTACGGTTATGATTCAGCATTATCAAAATCCATTACATCAATTTGGAGAATTCATCTAGCTTGAAAATTCCACTTTGATTTTATGAGCCAGTGCTCTTATCCTTTTCTCTGTTAAAGATAGATAGGAAGTAGTTTTTCTGCCTTCTGAGGATTTCCGAGTTTTCTAACATTTTCTTGCTTGTTTCAGAATTAAATTTTTAAAACTTTTCTGCAAAAAAAGTGGTTGAAAACGGTTTTACATCTGCTGGCTGAAAGTGAGATTCAAACCCCGTGTTCAGAACAGAGACTTGTGTTTGGCTGTTTCACAGATTCTTTCATATTTTCCTCCTTTTTGTTTTCTTTTCTTTCATTCTCAACAAGTTCTATTTCCAAATCAAAAAAGCTAATTTCCTTGCAATGGGTAAACCTCTCAATTTTTCACAAAAAAATTCCCAGCCAGTTGCACAACCAATTTTTAGCATTGTCTTTTATGGTCTTGTTTTTGGAGATAGCAAGGAAATGGTTGGGGTATGGTAAGCATGGCTGGGGTAGTGAGCAGCCAGTTCAAACCTACTGCAAATTGAATAGAGCTATCTGGAAATACAATATATTTCTAAATTAAGATTGAGAATGTCAAAAGGTACATTAGGAACACGATCATTTGTTGAATCACCTAGATAGGATTTTGATCCCCTTACAAGCCTGATAACTTAAAGGATATGAAAAAATCTCAGCTGGCTTTCTGTGGGATGATGTACTGTTTGCCAGACAATGCCGGTTGCTGGTTGCAAGGCAAATAACAGCAAACACTCAAACTACATATATTTATAGAAAAACCCAAGTAGACGTAAGAGATCTGAACATCCAAACAAATCCCAAAGAAGTTACTCAAGAGAAGACAAGGTGCTGGGGGAGGCTGTGTAGCCACGCAGCTCTAGCTTGAGAACGTTGGTGAGGGTGGTCAGTGTTAACTATGGAGGCTGCTGCTTCCTCAGTTCCCCTAGAAACCAGTTATGGACTATATTATTACAGTGCTGTTTTAATCAGGATGAAAGTCAAGACAGTAGGAAAAAATATTTACTATTAGTGCCAAGAGCAGAATTTGGAATACATGAATTCTGGACTACCCAGCTGTCAGAGGCGTAAAGCATCCCAAACATGATATTACATTCTGTGTTGTTCTTATATTTCCTATGCATCCCATGCAATGTAGGAATATCTCTATTTTTGGAAATTTATACTTCTGTCCTTGAACAGCCGCTACCCATTTTCAGCAGGATTGCATTGCATGTTGCTTAACATACAATTTAAAAAAATGTGCATATTTATATTTACTACTGATAAACTGTATATATTTTCTAAATCTATTATGTCCGTTTGTCAAAGGCCAAGTTTAAAACTTCTCAATTCCACAACTGGAGATCCAGGTTTTCTGATTTAAATCCTGAAACCTGTCGAAAGAGCATTTCAGCTTTTCTCAGTCGCAAGATACAGCTTTGAAGAAGTATTCTCACCCTGAACACAACACTTCATGAATAAGTGGAACTTAGTACTAATTTTAACCTATGCGAAAAAAAAGAGCTTCTTCCAGAATACTGTTGAAAGGGCTCAGAAAGGCCCTTTCATTGCTGCGTCAGTGGCTGAGAATGGAGGACACACACACAAGGAACTTCCCAGAGCTGTTGTTTCCAAACTAGAGGTTTACTTACTTTCCACCTGCTTTTATTTTCCCTTTAAAATGGGAATCAGCTCCTGCTCTGCCGGAAGTCAAAATTAATTTTAACATTAAAAAATGAAAACTAATTTTAACGCCGATCCCAAGAGGAATATGAAGTGAGTTCTTATTGTCAAGTCTGCCTTTGCAACCCAGACGAGTAGAAGCTTTTTTCAGTGAGAACTCTCATGCAAGTAACACTATCCCAGGAGATGGTGAGTGAAGAAGACAAACAGATTCTTTAAGACTCAGTTTTCTAAATAGCAATTTTCAAAACGTAACACTTTACTCAGAGACAAATAACAGCAGTCTTGTGGTTCTGATGGCAGTACCATGGGTTTCACCCAATAATTTATTTAATAAAACAGTTAGGCCACCACAATTTACTGTCTCCAGAGAAAAGTAACTTCTGAAGCAAACTATTGCCTGAAAAATCCTCTCTAGAATGCTATTGTGGTCTTGGAAACATCAGCTCTTTTTAGAAATTTTCGTGTTTCAGTCAAAAAAATGGAAAGTGTCAGAACCCAAGGATTCATTTTTGCAGAGATTTCCTATTCCCAGCCCTATTGCTTTCCAATGGAGTAACATAGATTCTCAGAGAAGCATCATAGCTGAAATGAATTAAAACATTTATCTACTGTATGTACTTGAGTACAGAAAATTGATACAACCCATTATTAAATATGGGATTTGGAGAGCAATTCCAAAGACTTTCAGTCCTGCAAGATCATGTATTTAGCTCTATGTATGTACATAGTGCCACTGCAGTGAACAAGGTTGCCTACGCAGACCTAAAAAAACCTGCAGGATTTCTGGTATAACCAGGTATAGAATATCATGCTAGAGTAACCCATTAATTCAGGGGTGTCAAATTCATTTTCACTGGGGGCCACATCAGCCTCGCAGTTGCCTTCAAAGGGCCGAATGTGATTTTAGGACAGGATAAATGTAACTACTCCTACATTAGGTCCTCTGGAATTTGTTTGCTTTATAACATGATTGCATTTATAACGGACGATTCTGAAAGCATTCATTGAACATTCATAGTATTACAGAATATATTATTGCAAGTACAAATACCTTCATTCGTATAATGATACTTTTCAAAGTAATTTTCAACAATTCCCAGTAAGCCAGGCCAAAACAATACAATGGAAGTCTACTGGGCTGGCTCCTAGTTGTGGGAGAGTTTTTGGTATTATTATGGACTATTAATAACACAAAGATGCTGATCTAGCTCATCCAGACAGCTGAGATTTGCTTAAAGCTTTTGTCCCAGTCCTGCTAATACCCAGGATAAACTCTTGGTTCTGTTGCAGTCTGTTGATGGCACAATTTCTATGAATTCCAGTGGGATCAGAATTTCACACCAATAATTAGTTTTCTGGTGGACTATCTATGGAGAGTGACAACCATTAATCTGTATCTTTATCTGTAATTCAAACAGATCAAACTAACTGTCGCTGTCTGAAAAGATAAGATTTTTCCAGTACTTTATTGTTGAAAACAAGACAAAACAAAAACCTCAAAACTAAAATAGGTTTAATTAGCTCTTTGAAGTATTTCACTCTGCAAGGGTTTAAAATACTTCATTCTGATCTCAAATTTTCAAACGTAATTATGAAAAGTGAAATAAAGTAATCAACAAAAAAAAAATTCAAGGGGATATTTTTTAAAGTTATCAAGAATGGCCAGTTTTAATATCTTTCCAAGAAAAAACATCACCACCACCACAACTGTCAAGTAGAAACTGAACATTTTGGAGACACTTGTTCTGCTGAAAATTGACAGAGAAGAGTTCTGTGTGATACATTTAATTAGCTTTAGTCAGGATATAGTTAACATTAAGCAGGCTAGCTCATGTTTCTTAGATAAGAGTCAGCATTAATGTATTTTTTAATTCTTCAATATTGTTTCTGACTTTTTCTTAGAATTGTTTGCTAGGGACACAAATTGCTTTGGCAGAATAAGAGTAGCCCTTTTTGTATGAGTTTATTGTTATTAATTGATATTATGATGTTAAAAAAACAGAATGTTGTCTACTTGATGCAATATAGATAGTTTTGTGGGTATTATTTTTTTCAAGTAAGTTTTTGGTTTGTCCTTGTAATACAGATTTTCGTCAGCTAAGCAGCACATACCAAAATGATCTTATGGAGAACAGCAGAATATTTTGTTAGTCACATTTTCAAAGACACCATGTAGAGTTAAAAATATGATGGTTCATCTATTTATAACAATGAGCAGTATTTTTCTAATCCAAAATAGGAGATTAATCCACAGAGTAGTCTGGAGGACCCAGAGAGGTTTAAAAATATATCATACTACTGTGGCTCCATGTAGGTGGTGTATGATTTAATGGAGTCTGTGCAGGACAGTTATGGAGGTTTTATTGCATACGTGATACCATTGGATCTCCATAAAATCTAATTCAGAAAAAAAAATCTCAGAATTGAGATGAACTGTACAGAACAAACTGTTCCACATAGCTGATGTGTGTGTGGCTGTGTGCAGTAGGTCACTGCTGTAGTTTGCATTCATCTAATGTATTTTTTGCCGCCTCTTTTCTTAAGTACTGAGGAATCAGCAGACAAGTGAGGAGCTGAGAACTGCACATTTTGGGACAAGATGTTTTGCAATTGCAACTTGTCTTGCAACTTCAGCTTGGTGAAGGAAAAGCAGAGACCTGCTGTCTGATCAGTGAAAAATCTTTCAAACTTTACCAGGAAATACTGAGTGAATAGCTTCAGTTTGTCTCTCAGTAGGCCTGGTTTATTCAAAAATTATTGTTTAAAGCTTTTTTTTTTTAGTTTTCCCAGGGAAATTTTATCTGGGAGAATTTCTTCAATGTATTGAACACCAGTACTCTTCTAAGCATTGATCATGTCCATAATACTTAACTTTCAATCAATCACGCTTTCTACATACATATTTATCCATTCCTCATTAATCCTACTTGTCAGGAATGAACTGAATACCCCAGATTCCTTTTGTGGTGTTTGTGCACATTGATACTTTGCAGAATCTCATTACATGTGGTACATCTGGTCTCAGGGGATAAAAGAAGATCCCTGCATATTTATTGAAAAGGAAATGAGCATAACAATTCAGTGCATTCATTTTCACATTTTATTTCTTTGCTAGTTTTATTCACAAATACACCAACCATGAGGACATTTTGCAAAGCCCGAACAAAAAGTATCCAACCAGATTTTAATATTGCCATTTTCTTAATTATTGCTACCAAACGTAAGAGGTCAGTATTTTGGAGAGATTTCTTACTGCATATCAGTTGTCATGAGAAAATGGAAAAAAAACCCTCTAAAGATGTTGATTTTTCTCTAAATCTTAATGAATATTTTAAATCAGAAGAGGAAAATAGTATAAGAGCTGCTGTGTCTGTCCCTCTGCCCTGACATCATCCCACTCATTTAGTGGCCTGATTTTAGGTTAAAAAGTCTTTACTAAATCCTATAATTGCTTTTTTTTCCTTTTTTTTTTTTTTGTTGTTGTTGTTTGGGGGTTAAATGGAGATGTCATGAAATACAGCTAATAACTCATCTTTGCCACTTGCAAAAGGGGAGTCTGGAAGCAAATATAGCTGTTTAACACATTTTCCAGTTTCGTGTATCACGACTTCACAGGATATGCATGCATCTATTGCCACAACTTCATCAAAGTTTTATGTCATTACTATTGTGTGGGGGCCTAAAAAGAGATGAATGCTGAACTGTGGAGCAGAATTTATTTTGCTTAACTTTTACACATTTGCAGTGTTAAAACTTCTACTTCTGTACTAATTATTTAGGCTTCCCTGATGATCGGTGGGGGAAAACTTCTGCCTGCAGTGTCTAATTAGTCTTAACCTAAATGGACAGACAATTACCCGTAGAAGAAGCCTAAATAGCTATATGTCCATGTTGTAAACATCTAAATGTAAGTGAAAATGGCTTCCTACCCACACAATATTCTTAAAAGCCCAAAGATGACTCGTCTCTGCCTCCAAACATACCTTCCCTTTTCTATACCCAGCCAGTATCATGTCATCGATACCGCAGATAGCTTGATAAAGAATCAGGCAGATTAACACTGCAATGAATTTTGTACAGACCATCAGAGGGAAGTTTTCTTTGGAAAATCTGCAGATGTGCCATGATCTGTTTCATATTTTAACTTTGCTAGATTGAAACTGATTTTACTTACATGATGCTGTATTTAATGAATACACTTCTTGCAGCTTTCTATTGACAGCAATAATTTTATATGTGCCCTAAATTTCTTAGTTCTATGCTATGGGGTTATCTAAAACCTTCCATACTATCAGAATTTTCACAGAACAAATAATAGCAAATTTTTCAAAGCAAACTTCCTCACTACAAACCAGTAGTGATCCAGTTGAAAAGATGTGTCTTGTATCGTGAAGTAGAAATCAAAAGTCTGTGTTAAAGCACAGTCTGTTTCATGGGCTCTGCCTTTACTTCTTGGAAATATTGTGGAAGAAAATCCTCAAACCATTAGACTTTACCTTTGCTTATAAGATCATAGTTATAAGAAAATTAGGAGTAGCAAGCTTAAATCTGTCTATCAGTTGAGCTGATATTAATAATACCAGTGTAGGATACATAACACACTTCAACAGCACAAGTGGCTTCATTGTATCTAACGAGAGAGTACGAGTCATTGGAATTTTTTTTAACTTGGTGATTTGGTCTGGATCAAAGAAATGTCATGAGCTATATAAGTAGTCACCATCATTCCTACAGTGCCATGGTGTAAAAGTAGTAGGCAAATGTTACGCACTGTGGTATAGCCAAACTAGAGGCCTGTGTATTTTATAGCACAGCCGGACACATCGAATAAGCATCTTGCATAAGTAGTTCAGTGATGTAAACTTTGCAGGGCACAATCATTTACTATTTCAAGAATGATCATGTTTGACAAGACCAAGTAATCTGTCAAATCCAGTGTTCTGCATTTGACAGTAACAGATGCCTAAAGGCTGTGCAGAAGAAGGCAAACATAAAATATCTCCCTATTTTTTTTTTTTTTTCATAAGGTTCCAATGAGTTGTGTCCCAGAAGCATTTCTGGAGTCAGAGTTAATATCTTTTTGGTTAGTGAAAACTGGTATTAATGCATTTAACTAAAAACTCAGCTGTCAGGATAGCAATGTTCCCTGATCATAAAGGCTGAGCTTTCACCATCTGGTCGCCCTGCAGTGCCCATCACCAGCACTTGCCTTGTCTCAGGGATGCCCAGAACAGCAAGGCTGGCGTTGATGGAATAAGGCATATGAGTTTCCTTCCCAGAGGTGCACTGATCGCTAGATCTGTCATCCCACAAGCAGAAGAATATTCTGAACGGCCGTCATGACTCTAAGCAAACAAAATCTACAGAAACACTGCATGTTTTCTACCCAGAAGTCAGGGCAATTTTTCCCAAAATCAATATTGTAACAGTCTGACACTTATGTAGAGAGCAGCAGCATCTAGTACATTTTAACATCTCGTATTCCAGAGTTAGTATTTATCTGAATTTTAGAAAGCAAGACTAGCACTGAGGCCAGTTCTGTTTAATATGGATGATTAATATGGATGAGGGGACTGAGTGCAGTGCACCCTTAGTAAGTTTGCAGATGACACCAAGTTGTGTTGGAGTGCTGATCTGCTGGAGGGCGGGAAGGCCATACAGAGGGA
>VWYH01001015.1:30079-135227 GCA_013399365.1 Pampusana beccarii
ACTCAGCACTGGTGAGGCCCCACCTTGAATCCTGTGTTCAGTTTTAGGACCCTCATCATAAGAAGGACATTGAGGTGCTGGAGAGAGTGCAGAGAAGAGCAACAAAGCTGGTGAGGGGTCTGGAGCACAAGTCTGATGAGGAGCAGTTGAGGGAACTGGGGCTGTTCAGCCTGGAGAAAAGGAGGCTGAGGGGAGACCTTATCACTGTCTACAACTACCTGAAAGGAGGTTGTAGCATGGAGGGTGTTGGTCTCTTCTCCCAAGTAACAAGCAACAGGATGAGAGGAAATAGACTCAAGTTGTGCCAGGGAATGTTCATATTGGATATTAGGAAACATTTATTTACTGAAAGGGTTGTCAGGCATTGGAACAGGCTGCCCAGGGAAGTGGTTGAGTCACTGTCCCTGGAGGTGTTTAAAAGACATATAGATATATATGTTTATATGTATATGTATATAGGTTTAGTGTTAGATTTAGATAATGTTTGGACTTGATTATCTTAAGGGTCTTTTCCAAACAAAATGATTTTATGATTCTATGATTCTAAGAATTAAAGAGTGGAATAGTACCCTGCCTTCTTTGGCTAATTACTACAGCAACCAAGCAATCTCCCAAAAGGGATCACAAGCGGAAATGTTACAGCGTAAAGCTGAAGGGAAGGAATAACATTAAAATCTTCCGTGCTTCATATCACAGTTGCTAGTTCATACACTGATGCCACGTGCAACCTAAGTTTCATAAACTAGGGTTAAAATGGAATTAAACACCCAAATGTCCTGTCCAGTGGCAGGATACAGAGGGACTACTCATTGAGTACTAAAGTAATGATGGGTAGAAGTGATTGTCAAAGTAAGTCCTGGCAGATGCCACCACAGCTCAAACTGTTGGAAGATGTATGTGAAGAGAATATATTTATACAAGTCTTGATTTTATCCAGAATGGTGGGTAGAGTTTGCAAAATTGTTTGTGACAAACACACTATGTAGCAGACTGAGTTGTCTTACATTTTCTATATCACTCCTGTATTCTCCTGCAAGACATATATGTGGCCATATTATATATACTACATACTATATTTTATAATTTATTTCACAGAATTCAACAATTAAAGTATGTTAACAAATTTCACCCTGGAAATCTGTTTTTGTGGGATTTTTTCTAAAGTTACAATAAGCAAATAATCATCCAAGTTTTATGATGTTATTCTTCTTTATGAGTGCACGGTAGAACTTTCAAAAGGGGGAAGATAGTAAGAGCAAATAAGGGATAGAAATAGTATTTTCTTGAATGATCTCAGCCACATGCAATCACTGGTGTGTGATTACAGACATGCATTTTCTCTCAAAACAGTTATTCAAACAAACCCTTACCAGTCTAGAAATACGTGAATGCCAAATAAAGGAAGTCAAAAATGTAGAGGAACCAGAGAATCACTCAGATGAGAAGGCTGATGGTGCACCACAATGGAGGAAAGCCCTTGATCCTCTGGTGGAGCTGTTTTGGGTGGCATACGCCTTCATGCAACACAACATTCTTTTCCCAATTCACTTTTCTCTGATTTCCAAACAAAAAAGATCAGGCCAATCATATGCAGCAAGAACACAGAGAAGACAGAGTGACAGAACTACACAGCAAACACATAAAATAAAGGGCTGCCTGCAGGAGCCAGCAGGGAAAGTCTCTCTGATAGCTCATGGATGTGTAGCATCAAACAGATAAAAGGACATGTCTGAGTTTAAAGATGTTCTGACCTTGATGCCAGTTGAGTATCAACTGCATCCTTGTTTTCTCTGGAACACTGATGCTCTCAGACCTTAGAGTTACACTGAAGCACTGAAGCCCTCTACACCACTACTGAAGTCGCTGAATAAGATGGTGCAGTATCTACTCGTAGCAAAAGAAACAGAAATACAAAATGGAATGTAATTTCAGACTGGATTATTTTATTTCTTAGAGCATTGCGAACAGGAAGATCACAGTAGAACACAATGCACATGTGTAATCCAGAGAAAACATAAATAAGAGATCATTTGTGAATAGCTTAGAAAAGGTGTCTTTGCCAGATAAAGTGTTCTGAGTTATTTTTAATACAGCAGGATGAAATCAGTGGGATATCAAAGATTATAAATTCCATCTTGAAGGCAACTTTGCAACACTAATATCCATCGTATCAGAATCTCTAAGTGATGAAGTTGACATAGCAGTGAGATATTTTTCAGGAGATGCTCACTGCAGTTAGTCTGTTTTTAAATCTCTTGTATTGGTCTCCTGTCAACATATTTTTCGCATTTTGTGGTTTTATCTGTTTCTCAAAGGAGGCAGAAAATTGCCAGCATTATGCTGGCTAGATAAATGATAACCAAGATACAAGTATCATCAATAAGCACGGGGGACCCCCCTCCCAAAATCATAAAATAATATCCCTGTGCATGATATTTAGTTTGAGAACTAGAGTAACTGCTGGTGTCATCTTTTAACATAACACAGAGACAAACATGAATGTTACATCAACAGGGTTAGCTCAAGATTTCTAGTATTCACCAGAGGGGGAAAAAAATGACCATTCCTTTCTTATTATTAGAAGCTTCACACCTTCAGCTTATGAAGATCACTTAAATTAACATGCAAAGAAAACAGAAAACACTGCAACCGTTATGAACCACATCATTCCCATGGCTGCATGTGATCCCGTCAAGCTGAACAACTCATTTCTACAAACACACCTCTTTGCCAGTAAAGGTTAAATGTCAGCAATAGTTATTTGAATTTTTAAGAACAACTTTTTGCTGAAGATCTACTTTATTTGTCACTCTTTATGGTAATTGTTTATCCCCGATACAGCTGTAAGTCTAAATATCTCTAAGATCTCATACCACATACTGATCCTGTAAAGTATGCAGCTGAAAGGCTTCAATGTATCACTTTCTTTACTACTTTGATGGAATTAGGGGACAAGTGGAAATGCTTTGAACCGCTTGGGCAGGACACAGTAGTTACCAGAGTATCCTGAGTGAACACGGAACCCACACTGAAAAGCTGTTGTGTCAGTCATTAGAAGGACAACGGGTTATCGGAAAAAAATAATTCTTTATGTAATGACACAAGGTAGACAAAGGAAAACATGTGATTTTGATCTCACTTATTCTGATTTAATGATGCTGCAATTCTATTGATTTCTATCAGATTACAGTCAGATTACTTTTCATAACATACATGATCTCTGGTCCAACATCCCTTTACATATACACTCTTTTTGAAAGGTTAATACTTTTCCACTTTCTTGGAAACTAGCAAGGTATTTTTCACTTAATTCTATCTAGTTTTGACTTCAAATACCCTCCTAGTCATTTATAATATGGGAGTATCTTATTATCTGTAATGGGAATAGGTGCTTGATG
This sequence comes from Pampusana beccarii, assembly GCA_013399365.1. Classification (NCBI taxonomy): domain Eukaryota; kingdom Metazoa; phylum Chordata; class Aves; order Columbiformes; family Columbidae; genus Pampusana; species Pampusana beccarii. The sequence continues at coordinate 33,478 of VWYH01001015.1, forward strand.
ACTAGAAGTGTTCTTTATCTTTGAGCAGCATGCCTCAGACTACTGGGTTGGAAACATGATATTTATCCAAAAGCCACAAAATTATGTGTAATGAAACTGCAATGGATTTAATGGCAATATTTCAGTTACACTGACTTTTGCAGTGTAGATACAGCATAGGTGGGTGTCACTGCATTTCAAATTTTTAAAACTAATTGACAATAATTAATTATACTATGTAAGCCAAAGCAAATGTAGCATGACAGATCTTGTGCGAGGGTGCATAGAGAAGAACTGTGTTTCTGCCAGCAAAAAATAGGATAATGGCTGAGAGGGATCGTGTAAGTCGTGTGTGTGTATATGTGTATATGATGTGTATATGATGGAGGTAGGAGCATCCTGGCAGTCCAGCAATAATGATACTCCTAGAAATCCATCTCCCCACAATCTAGAGTCCTCAGTAAGACAGGAAGACATCCTTAAACTCATTCTTTCTCATCCCTGATCCTAATTCTCCTCTCCTCCTCCACACCGTGTGGTCTTCTTAGCCAAGACATTGTGGACAGCTTTTGAAAACGTTTCTACTGTTTCTGTGATTCAGTCCTCGTGCTCTCATTTGGGTGTTGATATCCATTAGCCATCTGAACCCACCTCCTCACTGAGCTCTCCTTGCAGAAAAAAGGCCCAGCTGTAATTTTTGACAGAGATTAAAATCTACATTTCGGTTTTGTAAGTGTATCCAGGCAGAATACTGTAGGAAGAAAAGGAATACAGGTATGTGAGCAGAATGTGAAGCAATGGGCTGGATCACAGCCAGACGAGACTAAAAAAGGGAACATTTTTAGACATAGGGAAGGTTTCTTTGTGGCACAATGAGATTCTATCCTCATTGACATTTAGACAGAGATTAGCTGTGGTTAGAATCAGTAGTTGACAATGCTTTTTCCATTTTTTATGGTGTGAACTAACAAAACTACTGAGTAGTAATAGCTTTCTCACTTTCTAAATGCGAGTCTTGAGTCCTACTATGCAGTAGGAAGGAATTCCAGCAGGCAGGTTTCACACCTCCAAGAAATCAGCATTTCTTTGCTGTATAGCATATTTCTTTGCTTTCCAAGCGATGCCCACACCCACAGCAGTGACACTGCTGAGCCATGGCACAATTACACCGGCTTGCCCCGTTCCTGTTTTATACAAGTGTATCTTTGACAGAATTCCCAGTGCAAAATAGAGCCAGGAAGCTGCCTGTGGTGTGTGCTGGAGCACCTTTGTCAGTGCCATCAAACCAGCTCACGTAACAAGACTTTGGTGAAACACCACTCTATGAATCCTTGAAAGTTTCCTGGCCACAAGTACAGGCTGATGTTGCCACTTTCTGTTGTTCCTGAGCAGGTTTAGACTAGTCTGCAAGTGAGCAATACAATTGCACCTATATTTTGCCATATAGAGATAACCTTTCTGTAAGTTATTCAGTGAGGCTGAATCATGGTACTGTGCTGTTCTGCGTGGCTTCTTTTGCAGCTTTCATTGCCATGGTACCCAAGCGACTTCTAGTAGGGCATTAAGCAATGTGCCTGTCACTTGCCATGTGAATTCACTCTGTTTCTCATCCTTTCCCCTGTGCAGGGAATGGGAGCTTTCAGTTTCTGTTTTTCATCTCTCTGAGTGAAGTACCTCGGTCGCTATACTTGACTGAGTGAATGATGATGGAAGAGTTTGTAATTCGTTGTCTGTAATAAAACCAATTAAGCCAGCTCTAAACTAACACTTCAATTTCACACTAAAATACATCAGTGCTTTTTATCTGAGAAGACAGATGTATTTTCAGATTAGGTAATAAAACAGGTACACATAAGAAAATATTAAGCAGGGAAATATTGCAAATTTTGTACCATCACTCAGGGTAATGGATTTTTTTCTATTAAAGGAACAAAAGGTTAATACGTGTATAAGTCAGATGAAGACTTAGAAGAAAAAAGCTCTTTAGTTCTGTATTTACTCTAATTTAAAATATATATCTGTATGGGAAAGACTGCAGTGAGGAACTGATAACTTTTTCTAGAACACGTACAGCGATTTGTCTAATGAAACACTGCATAAATATCAATAATGGGGTAATTAATTAAAAAATAGTGTATGTTGTTTATCTTTGCAAAAGAAACACCAGGCCATTAGCAAAGCCAGAATAATACATAAATTTCATTTTGTTGTTGAAAAGACCTGCAAGAAGTGTAATGAACAGTTAAAGTCATACTCTCTCATCACTTTTTGTCTCTCTCACAGCAGCAAAGGACCAGTCCTTGGTTTTTCATCCCAGCATCTTGCCAGACAAAACAATTCTCTGGAACCTCACTAGCTTTCCGATGGTTACAGAACAGATCATCATCCCTGGACTGTTACTCAAAGAAGGAAACAGATGCAAGTTCACTCCTTCTATATCCTGAACTACCCGGCCATAAATGTTTAAGAGTAGCAGGACACATAGGTTGGTCAGGTTTTCCATCATCTTGTGACTCCTGGAACATTCACTGACTTCCAAAGATGTGTACTCATCTAACCTTCAGTGACAGTGTGGCCCACTCCCATGGTGCTGCCTAATTCCACTCTGTAACCAGTCAATGGAGACTTAGACAATTGCTACAGTACATTGAAAGACACTCTTTTTCTTTCTTTTTCTTTTTCTTTTTCTCCATTTCCATTTCCATTTTCTTTTTTTACAGTCAAGTTGTAAAGATCCAGAGTTTCGGCTCGGCACCTTTTTCTTTTTCAAGGATGATGAACATTTTTTGTTCCTCTTGTGGATCTGACCAATGTTTTCGAAATCATGACCTATCATAGAACTGTTTATTTTAGCAAGTCCTACCAGTCCTTGATGAAGTGAAAGAAAACTGTGCCATACTGAGGTGGTCTCATAGAGGTAATTCATAATTGAAAAGCATGTACAGAAAAAAAATCATAGATATTTTATTTATTACTAGAGTGAACTAAAAAAGCCAATATAAGTACAAATTTTTCACCGTTCCCAAGATAATAGGTACTTTGTTCTAGAGAACATGTATTGTTCACTGCCTATTGCGTTGTCTCTGTAGATTCCTTTTTATAGTTCATTTTGATAGCAGTGCTATGAAACACAAAGAGCCAAAACAACGAACCTGTATCACGGAAGTAACAACCATGACCATCTCATGCTGTTAACCTGAAACCATCAAAAAGCTGGTACTGAGATGGCCAAGAACTGGAAGAGTTCACAATGTTACCACGTGTCTGAGCTATCAAATACTCAGAAGCAGCAGTTTGTGGTTAACGTTCAGTAAGCAGTCATTAAAAATAATGAAGCAGGTTTCCCTGTTGAAGTTGATTGATATTCTCATGGCATATCAGTCCTACAGCGTGCACAAGTAAAAATACCATAACATTTTATTTCACTTTTCATTAGTGCCATTGGTGCAATATCATCTGAAAGAAACCACGAGCATCACCACTGCAACCTAAGAGTGTGACTTCAGAATTTGTGGAAGATTTGGAATAGGTGAGCAAGCAAGAGTGCCTGGGATGATACCAGAGCTTACAGGGCTATACTGAGAATGAAGACCAAGGGAGGCTTGGGACCTAGAGAAAATGCGAAATGTCACCTGGAAGCTGAGAGAGATGCACAAGTATCAGGGGGAAGAAGGGAAATAATCCTAGGGGCACCCACAGTAAGTTGAAAATTGAAGGAATAAGCAGAAGAAAACAAAGCGGCTGAGCAGACTCTGAAATCAAAGGATCTGATAACCCATCAGCAAAGTTGGATGGTATTAGGTTTTAAAAAGAAGTAAATATACCAGAGGCTGAGCAAAAATAGAAGGAAAAAAAAATCTAGAAGAGAGGATTTGAGACACCAGTCTAGTGTCAAATAGAGCAGATGAAATGCAATGGAGAAACAAAAAAATCAGCAAATATATCTTCATAATAGAGTAGGACAAGTGAAATGAAACTGTTATGCATAAGATCAGTGGAACATATTGAAATTTCCCCTATCACAAAGTACTCTTTTACTGGCAAACAATTTTCTTACAATAAAAATGTGACATATTATCAATAGCGTATTTCTTAAATGCAAAGTCTGCATATAACTTTATAATATCTGTTTTTTATAGTAATACAAAATAATAATTAGCATGATAACTGTAAAATACATATGGTAATGTTGCTACTAAACCTATTTTCAATAGATAAAAATGTTTTGCAAAGAAAGGAAGATTTCTAAAACCCGTTAGAATCTAATTTTAAGAAATTTCAGAAGCTTCGAGCAACTGCGGAATTACCTTTGACTGTAGGTATTTCTGAACCTCGCCTAAAGACCATGGAAATACTGTCGTAACTCCAGTGAGCTGTGGGTATCTTTCTGTACCACCTCCTCTTGCAGATTGGTGGGCGACACGAGTCCCGCTGGCTCAGGCAGTCGTTGACCCCGCGGTCTGGCAGATGCTGGGGAGAGCAAAGGCAACACCACCTGCCTGCACGCCTCGTACTGGGATGTACTGGGGTCTGCTCAGTTGGTTTCTCAGCACATCACCAAATCAGGGGAAAGTGTGCCTGAAGACTGAAGTGCTGTTCAGATACAAACCGTGGCAATAGTTTCAATATGTGAACGTGGCTGGAAATGAGGGAGAAATTTTATTTGGACGCACTTACTTTAACTCTACATTTACAACATTTAGTTATAAATATTCCCTCGTGAGATAATAAGCCTATTATGTTAAATAATGTTGAAGGTGCCTATACATCAGATGCTATTTCCTCAATACCTTACCTTTCTTTTTTTTTTATTTCCAGAAAAGTTTGGAATTAGTTTAGTATATTTAAGGTATTACAGTCTACATAAGCAAAATATGAATATTACCATTGCTATCAGTGAAGCAGAACAGAGGATTATAATTGGACTGAGTTTTGTCAAACAGTTATTAGTGCAAAACTATTTTTTTCTAAAAAAGGCTATATATTGCCTTTGCTCTTCTCTGAAATTATTAGAGGTGATCAAAACAAGTTCTGCTGTGAGACAGACGAGCAGCGTTCGTAAAAGCGCGGCACAGGCTGAAACACAGCAAGAAGAGCTGCCCCCGGCTCCCAGCTTTGCGCTACCGGCCAGCTGCGCACTCCGCGCACTCGCGGCCCCGCCGGGTGCCTGGCGGAGTGTCCGGTGCCTGATTGATCTCAGCCCCCCGCGGGCCGGGCTTGTACAAAGCGGTTGCAGGTGAGCCCTGTCCCTGCCGAGGCTGTGCTCAGAACATCACCCGCCTCGCCGGGGTGTTTCGGGGCGCAGGTGCGCGCACCTCTGCTCAGGAGGCTGCACCGTGCGAGCGGTGCGGGCCGGGGCGGGATCGCTGTGGGGCCGGCGGGACCGGGGGGGCGGGACCGCGAGGGCGGTGCGGCGGGGACACCGCAGCCCCTCCCGCCGGCCGGGGGCAGCCGCTCCAGCTGACGCGCCGCAAACTTTCCCGCTCCGGTGCCGAGCTGCGCCTGCCCTCCGGCGCGGCGGCCCCGGTTGACATAGTAACCCCTCTCCGGGCCCGGCGGGCCGCCGCGCTGCCCTCCCTGCGCCGGGGCCCGCGGCGCTGCGCGGAGATAGATCTGCGCGGAGATAGATCTGCGCGGAGATAGATCGATCTGCGCGGAGATAGATCTGCAGTGCCGCGCTCAGGGAGCTTCCGCGCTGCTTCCGCGGCGCCCCGAGGGAGCCGCTGCGCGTCCGGGCGCCTCAGCCGCGGGGCAAGATGAGCCAGGCGCAGCCCTACGCCCCGCGGAAGAGCGGCTCCCCGGCGGCCGGCGCCCGGCGGAACGACAGCCAGGACTACCTGCTGCTCGACGCGGAGCCGTGCGAGGAGAGCGCCCTGCCGCCCTACGCCTTCTACCCCGTGTGAGTCCCGCCGGCCGGCCCGGGGGTCCCTGTCTCCCTGCGCGGAGCGGAATGGGGCGCCGGGCTGTGCGCGAAGTCTCGCTGGAGGGGGAGGCGGCGGCGTGACAGGTGCTGGCGGGCGGGGGGCGGCCGTGCGGGGCGCGGCGGCGGGAGGTGCCCCTGCCGGAGGTGCCGCTGCCGGAGGTGCCGCTGCCGCCCGCTGCGCTCCGACGGGGGCGGAACCCGTGGCGGGACCCGCTCGGGGCAGCCGCGGGGGGGACTCGGCCGTGTTTCCTCGTCGCCCCCGGTGGAGGAGCGGAGCGGTTGTTTGCGGCAGGCGGAGAGCAGCGGGAGCGCCCCAGTGCCCGGCTGGCAGGGCTGTCCTCCCGGGGCGCAGACCGCGGTACCTGCCCCGCGAGAGACGTCGGGTGTGCGTAAAACTAGCGGTATCTGGTGGGTTTAATGCAGTCACAGGAATTTTCACTCCTGCCATCAGCTGCTCCCACAGAGAGTGCGCGTTACGGGCGTGTTCACAAGACCATAGTCCTTTCATTACCGCATTTTGTCAAAATCGTGTAGCCTCGTGTAATTTGATTTTCTAAGCTTTGCTAAATAATTATCCTTCAAAGTAGGGTGTGAGAACATATGCAATAAGACCTAAATGAAACATCAATTATAAAGGTTGCAGGAATCACAATTGTTAACATCCAGGTCAATTGACATTCAGTGTTGACAGTGTCCCTCTGGTAATGTGTTGTCAGCATGACTTCTATAATTACCACTTGTTAACGCTTCTGAAGAGGAGCTATCCCACAGAGGGGGAAAATGAGTATTAAGCAGTACAAGATGAGTTCTACAGTCTCAGGTGATTATCAGAAGATGTGTACTTTCTTTTGTACAAATTGTATTTTATTGCTTAACTGGTAAATTCCAGTTATCAACCCCTCATAGTTTTTGCTGTTTTATCTATGAAGGGCTTACCAGCCGCTTGCCAACTGCCTGGATATAGGAAAGGAATAATAGTAAGGAAGCTGGCAACACTCACAGCGTTTGATTGTTTATAAACTCAGTTAGGAACAACCAGAGTTGTCAGAATTCACTGACGTATTGCAATTCCCAAGTGTCTTTGTAGAGTACTAATTCAGTATGCTCATGTAGCTACCAAAGCATACTTTCTTGCATATTTGACTTAAACCTCATCTCAAAATATAGGAGTGCATCTGTCTAATGAATGCTTTCTGAAGAAAAACCTCATGATGTTTTGTTCAGAGAATGGTTCTGGCTAGTGGACTTCAGCTTTGAACTAATATAGGAAATTTGAAGTTCCTTTGCTGTGTACTCACTCGGAACGGTTGTGGCAGCTACAAGAGGATATATCTTGCATAAGTGATTCAAAGCATCTCTTAAAATCTGCAAGGTCTGTGTGGTGCTGATGTTTTTACTTCAGGAGTATAAGCCTGCACTAGTGGCTCCTTGTCCAGCACACAAGTGTGGAGATTGCCTCTTGTCATCTCACAGTGGCTACAAGGAAAGCCTACATCCTAGTCAAGTTGCTTTGTAAAACTAGGGTAGCACTAAATGCAGGAATTTATCTCCAATTGTGTCACGTCAAGGCCTTAGATGACTGATTCTGTGATGCAGATAGGTGTAGGACCCTGGAGTCACTCCCTGATGGCTGGTGTTTCCATCCATCTTTAAGTTTTTAGATAGATGTAAGGCATGGAGAAACTGTTGTTTGGGGCTTCTCTGGGTGTGGAAAAGAGCCACTTACCAGGCAACCGCTGCAAGGACCTTGTTGGCTGGCAGGGGTGAATGCAGTGAGTATAGGCACCTCCAGGGTATGGTCATCGCTAAGCTCACGTTTTGAATTTTCCTACCTAAATTCCACCTACATCATGTTTTAGGTACATTTTGCTGATCTGTCTATTCAGCCAGAAGTCATTAATTTTTCTAGTGGCCTCTACACGGTGAAGAACATAGTATATCCCAAACATGGGCCATTTGACTGTTTTTAATTTTTGTCATCTAGATGCAGTAAGAATGCTTTTCTCTATTTTATTTTAAAATCGTCAAATGGCCAGTTTTTCCTGATGTTGTTGTGGTAGAGAGTATTATATGAATCTTACCTTGTATCTATATAGTCATAAGGTGTCTGGAGATCCTGAGGATACTGCTGATGAAGGGCATATATTACCCTGACAGATAAATTATGTGAAATCAGTATTTCATGTGCTATGAATCTACCTGGCCAAAGTGTGCATGCCTTATCAAGTCTATCCGTGGTTTGTCAGTGTTTATTCTTCAGCTACTTCACCAGAAATGTGGTAGCTCAGGGAGCTGGTTGTGCTGCCAGGTGCCATATTTTTCACTGAAACTCCTATGAATCTTTGGTGACCATTTGATTATGAGACTAAACCTTGGGGTCTGTGGGTCTGTCCATTGAGACAGAGGTCCGTGTCCCTTGAGATCGAATGGTGTGTCTGCACTTAAATGCGAACACAAGAAAATATATGCCTGCAGATTACAACAGCTGATGTATTAAAATGTTTTAACTAAAGCTACTTATATTTCACTTAAAGTATTTATTATATCCACTCACTAAAGTGTTTTTGTTTGCTTGGCTGTTTTTGGTTTTTTCCAAACTGACTGGAAAATGATGGGCATCATTTGTACCTGCAGAAATGCTCCAGGAACATCTTGTGTGATGGTGGTTAATGCAGAACAGTAATGCAGAATACAGGTGATGTCCAAAAAAACCTAAAGTGTACCTCCTTTTAAACATTACTGGAGAGTAACACACTGACTGGTGTGATATGGCATGTAACTGTTGCTTGACAAGTAGTCTGATACCAAGGCATAGTTTTCCTCAATTCTGATTTAGTGCTAATGGTGATGTTATTGCATGTGCTGCTTGTAGAACACGATTTCGTGTGTTGTTTTCTGACTGCCTTTAAGTGTTGAAGTAGCTGGATAATAATAAGAAAACAAAACAACCCCCCCAGCATTTTAAGATAGCTGTTTCTTGTATTTGTAGCTAAAACCATAATCTATCAAACCACTACTTTAGTTCAGTGGTGTTACTCCTGAGCCTTGATATATAGTCACCTTATAACAGCAAATAATTACCCTGTTCCCCACTTCCTCCCCAGATGATTTTTCAGATAATTCGTTAATTGTAAAATAACATGGTCACATGAAAAATCAGAATAACTGTCAGTGATCAACCCACCTGCCTTGATGTTGTGTCAATGAGTTCACCAGTGCTGATTGGGTCATTCTATTACGTTTAGGCTGATACAGTATAGTGTGCTCCTGTATTAAATCACCTGTAAATTGGAAAAAATATTTGAAATACTGACCTGTCAATATTAACTAACTCTGTGAGCAGTAAGAGACCTGACGCTTACTGATATATTCGAGGCTTTGAGTTTCAATGCTCTTGCTTAACGATGTGCATCATCTCAAGTGAGTATGAATTGAGCACCCGGCTTTCTGAAGAACAGATTCACTGTGTCCGAGGCAGCAGCTGCATTGGTTGGAAAAGGGACTTCAGCAAAGTACCCTGGGCTCAGCAGCCGTGCCGAGTAGGGTCACACACACAGTCTTTTGGCTGTAAGTGGATAGAAGACTCTTGCCTTTTTTTAATGGTGTGGTGCAACCCAAAATTCTAATGGGATTTTGTGCTGAAAAGTCTTGCTTTTCTTTTGAATTTAGAACCCTTGGTAGGAAAAACACACTTCACGCTATCCACAGAATTTGTAATTAAATGATTTCCAAAAGGTGAGGCTACTTTAAAAAAATGTAATAATTGTGTATTAGAAATGATACACAAGTATATAATTTGTTTTTAGTAGTCTTCTTCAATCTAGTCATCAAGTCTCACCCCTGATGCACCAAAAAATACATTGCGACATACATGTCAGAAGATTGCCTCCTGAAATCTGAAAATGGGGACACATGTGGTGTTTGTGGTTTTTATTTTGTTTTTCCTCTTGTGCAAGTATTTAATTGGCAAAGAGCTGGTTAAAAGCAGGGTGGAAAGTGAGGTTTACCGTCTAACCCCAAATCTGAGTGCTGATGTGCAGTGGGATTTGAAAGTGATAGTAGTTGTATGTAAACTTCCATGCTGAAAAGAATGCTATTGAAGAACAGATTGTCAGTGTACGAAGCTAGTGAGAATACACTAATTCAGTCAGGCATCTGGTTATATTATTTATTTATACTTTGAAATATTTTGCACTGTCAAAAATAAATGTATTTTCTTGTACATGTCAGGAAGGATAATTATGCATTAAGATATCAATTATAAAGTAAGTGAAGCACATAGATTATCAGATGAAAACAGGGGAAAAAAGTGTTGTGATGTGCATAACTGCCTTGAGGCGTAGATTATTCGTCAGTGTTTGTGGTTTCGGATCAAATGTTTGTCAACATTATCAAACCCAATACATACGTTAATACCCTTTCTTTGTTAAATAATATGTTTAGTAGTTTCTTTCCTGCCTGCAATATAACAGTTTCTCTATTGACATAACATTTTTATCTCCAGCTTCAACTATCTTGCTTGAAATGACCTGTAAAATTATCTTCCAGACTCTTCATTAGACACAATCTCTTCAGGGAGTACTGCACAGTGTGGCAGCTGTTTCAGATTGCGAGTCTCTTTGCTGTGTCCTCTGAAAATATGTTGCAGTAGTTTTGTTGGTAGTAAAAGGTAGAACAGTTAGTAAGGAGGAGGTTCATTTCATTTTATAGCCTAGTGGATGGAACACTTTCCTATGAATTAGGGCTGATGGATCCACTTCCTACTGGGCACAGGGATAAAAGATCATGTCTGGATCTCTCATGTTCTGGGTGACTGGATTTAATCCACAAAGCCTTGGGTAAAAGAACATCACCATTATTACCAAGCTCCAGAGAATCCAGCTTTTAGTTCCCTCTGCATTTACTACATGTATCTAAAAGACAATGCTGCACTTTGAACTAAAGATTTGCTTAATGTTGAATTCTGACTCTTTTTTTCCCCTAAATAATTTTTTTTTTTAACCCAAATGTAGAACAACCAGTATTTTGTTTTTAATCAAAAGGAAATAGGTTTATTTTGGTATTTCAGCCTGACAGGTTACTGCCTCATCAGAAATGAGAAACCATAACTGTGTTGGTGGTAGGGTTTTGTTGTTGTTTGGTTGGTTGGTTTGTTTTTTATTTGTTTGGTTTTTGGATGAGACATTCAATAAAGGTTCCTTTTAAAAGAGCAGCAGAACAGAAGGACAGCATTTGTTTCACCGTGGAGAGCTGAGGTGTGTTGCTGGTGAGCTCTGCTCAGCCCATGGGGCGCGGGGCACTGCCCGGGGACAGGGGCTGGTTTGGGGTCTTCCCCCAAATGTCCCTGGAGCAGACTCCGCATTCTGCAGATGGAGTTTTCTACCAGGTCATTTTACGCTTTGAAGCCGTTTGAAAAAGCAGTTGAGTTTATGCAGAAACTGGTACACAGCCTGAAAATTACCTCTCAAAGGTTTTGAACCCCATTTGCTCGTTTTTGGTAAAGACTTGTGGGTTTTGTTGGTTTTAGTTGTTGTGCACTCTTGTGTTCGCTGCACATGGTCACTAATTTAACAGTGGACTTCCCTTGGTCAGCTTCGTTACCTGAGCGGTTTCCTATGATAATACTTCATAATCTATTTTGCCTGACCTATTGCAGTATTTCTGGAGGTTTATTTATACCCATTCTTAAGAAAAGGGTATATTTGTGGGTCGCTTTTATGTCGTTACCAAACGAATGAAAGTCACTTCCCTGCGGGACCTAATTTTCTAAAACTGGAAGCTTTCCATGTAAATATAAGTCGTTAAATTTGCAGGAGGGAGGTGGAACAGTGATTAAGAAATGCGTGGGATATGTATGGCACACCTTTCACTGTAAATGTTAATAACAAATGTGTTCTTTGTCAAACGCCCTCCCAGCAGCTTTTGCCGCCGCGGAAGCTGAAGGTTGTGACAAGTGGCTTCTTGAAGGCTTCCTGCCAACCATCAGTGTCCCAAAGGAAGGTGGCTTGGCATGGCGAGTCTGCCTCAGCAAGCTGTGTTTAGACTTTCCACCTCTGCAAGCATGAGCAAAAGAAAATTTTGGCAGTTAAACGGTATTCATCCAATTCTTTATGACTTGATTTCATACCTCAAACTGTGATGCAGTACAAGGCAATGACTTAGCAAAGGGCTTCAATCTTAAAGTGCATAAAATGAGACTTACATTATGTTTGTGCACACATTTGTGAGTGTAGACACTCACAGAATCTGCTCGATGGGAGGCTTAGAGGATTTGGTTGATAAGCAGTATTTAAATGTATGTTTTGATAATTAATCGTGGACAAAAGCTTAGTGATAATTAAATTATGTGCAGTTTTCTCTGGAATGGATTAAAATATTTATCTTGTGGTAGAATGGTTATTATTTGTCAAGCAGAGACAACTTAAATGCCTAATCAAGTATACAGTTTTTAGCAAGATAGAAGTTATGGAATATAATGTGAAGATGACAAATTAAAGTCTGGGTTTATTTTCTATATTCATTTCTATACAACTATACCTTTTCATACCATTAGTACAACCTATTGACAGTATAGTTCTGTTGTCCTCCTCCAAACTAATATATCTAAATAAATGTTAGTCAATTTAAAAAAAAAGGCAAGCTTTGGCACTGGGAATTAAACATGAGATTTAGTACAATAGTCCCAAGGAAGTGGAGTGACAGGGGAACTGCATATCCAGAATTGTCATTTTGGGTGTGTTCTCAAAGCTATGTGTGAAGCGTGGATAGCTTGTTTTCTGCGAGAATTGAATGTAATTTCCTTTTTTTTTAATTAAAAAAAAAGTTTCTGATTTGAACAAAATGGCAGCATTGTGGATCTGGATTTACTGGGTGAAACCTTTGTTGTGGATAGGCCACTTTCTTTTAATGTGAAATAGTAGTGATGAAGTAAGAATGACAAATAGTAATAATAGTAGTAATCATGAATCACCAAGAAGTAGATGTGATACCCACCTGTTTGCCCAAACATTCCTTCAGTAGTGCCCTAAGTCATACCAGTGTTAATTTCCTCCCTTATACATCATTAATTAAAACCAAAATCAACCTTGCCCACTGCCAGCTCAGGAGAACATGTCTAGAGTTCTTTTCTGCCCATAGAAATTGCTTAAATACTGGTAGAGATGTCAGAATTTACCTTAGTGAAGAGATTAAAGAACTGAGGGTTTTAAAAAATTATTTAGTATCTGTGAGGCTTTCCCATGCAGGTAGAAAGCGGGATCATGAACCAAAAGATCACAGCTGATGCAAATTGCATTTAATAATACCCCAGAAAACAGCGTACAGATCACAAGGTCTGTATGATGCAGTGCTAGCAATTTTACAGAACATTCAGAATGGAGAATTTCTGTGAAACTTTGCTGCTTTGCTGCAGTTTCTTGAATGAAACAATGCATCTCTTTACAAATGGCTCCTCATAATCTTTTGAGTTAAGCTCCCTTCAATGGACCAGGACTATGCTGGAGAGCCCGGATGTTTAGCGGGTTCATATGACAAATTGACCTGAGTTGTATGCAAGGTCGAGCAGCAGCTTGTCCTGACCATGTGCACAAACAGCTGTTCCAACAGACTTACGCTTGGCTCAGTTGTGGTGTGCACAGGAGACCTCATAGATTTCTGATCAGGTGCTGGTTAATTGCTGCTAATAAGGGCAAATTACTATGGAGCCAGTTGAATTTTTGCTTTGAAAAGAGGGCCTTGATTTCACCATTACACATAGGGACCCACCACGTCCAAGCAGGCAGTGTCTGACTTGGAGCTGGACAGTAGCCTGAGACCAAGGAGGTCTTGAAAAGACTTTGCAGCCACAGCCATCCTGGTTCCTCCTGAAATGTTATTTTTGTGTATCCTGATCAGCTTAACTAGCAAATAGGTATGTGCCCAGCAGACTGACAGGGTGGACTACAGTGCTGGTTTGTCGCCTCCTGCTTTCTTCTGTTGGCAGCGGTGTTAGTTCCAGTGGACACTGCACAGAATCACAGAGTGGTTGGGATTGGAAAGGACCTCTGGAGATCATCTGGTCCAACCCACCTGCTAAAGCAGGTTCACCAGAGCAGATCACACAGGAATGTGTCCAGGTGCTCACTTGGTTGTGTTGGTTTTCCTCCTGGCCCAGTCCGGGTTTCTCCTGTTGTGCACGTTGACTGAATGTAGGAACGATGACTGATTGCTGCTTAGAAGCCTTTCAAAAGCAAAGATTCCCTCATCTTTGAGGAGTGATTTATGTTTTCTTTGTCTTTTGTGAGATTTTTTCCTGTGGTGTACGTTTTAGCTGTTCTAGACACTATTTTTCTCACCTTTTTTAGAACAGGTAGCCCGGTCAGCCTGCTAAACTTTGCTAGTCCTACTCTGTGTAGGCCAAGTGGTAATAATCCAGTACTTGGCACTTTGTGGGAGGCTCTCGAAGTGCTTTGCAAACAGGCGCGTTGCACGCAGTCCAGCTGTCAGCCTTCCAGCCGCTTGGCAGCGATGTTTGACATCCCGGATTCCATCAGTTAAACACCTCTACAGCACCTGGCACGTCACGGGAGGATGGAACTGCGGTACCACCAGCCTGAAGCCAGGAGATACTTTTAACTCAGGTGCAGCTTGTGTGAGGCTGCTTTGGAAACACAGAATCACAGAATCACAGAATGTTAGGGATTGGAAGGGACCTCAAAAGATCATCTAGTCCAATCCCCCTGCCGAAGCAGGACACCTAGGTGAGGTTACACAGGAAGGCGTCCAGGCGGGTTTTGAATGTCTCCAGAGAAGGAGACTCCACGACCCCCCTGGGCAGCCTGTTCCAGTGTTCCGTCACCCTCACTGAGAAGAAGTTTCTTCTCAAATTTAAGCGGAACCTCTTGTGTTCCAGCTTGAACCCATTACCCCTTGTCCTATCATTGTTTGCCACCGAGAAGAGCCTGGCTCCATCCTCGTGACACTCACCCTTTACATATTTATAAACACTAATAAGGTCACCCCTCAGTCTCCTCTTCTCCAAACTAAAGAGACCCAGCTCCCTCAGCCTTTCCTCGTAAGGGAGATGCTCCACTCCCTTAATCATCTTAGTTGCCCTACGCTGGACTCTCTCCAGCAGTTCCCTGTCCTTCTTGAACTGAGGGGCCCAGAACTGGACACAATATTCCAGATGTGGTCTCACCAGGGCAGAGTAGAGGGGAAGGAGGACCTCTCTCGATCTACTAACCACCCCCCTTCTAATACACCCCAGGATGCCATTGGCCTTCTTGGCCGCATGAGCACAGTGCTGGCTCATGGTCATCCTGCTGTCCACCAGGACCCCCAGGTCCCTTTCCCCTACACTGCTTTCTAACAGGTCATTCCCCAACCTATACTGGAACCTGGGGTTGTTCCTGCCCAGATGCAGGACCCTACACTTTCCCTTGTTATATTTCATCAAATTGTTCCCTGCCCAACTCTCCAGCCTGTCCAGGTCTCTCTGGATGGCAGCACAGCCCTCTGGCGTGTCAGCCACTCCTCCCAGTTTAGTGTCATCAGCAAACTTGCTGATAGTACACTCAATTCCCTCATCTAAATCGTTAATGAATATATTGAATAATATTGGCCCCAATACCGATCCTTGAGGCACTCCACTAGTTACCGGCCTCCAACTGGACCCTGCCCCATTGACTACGACTCTCTGGCTTCTTTCCTTCAGCCAGTTCCCAGTCCACCTCACTAAACCAGCATCGCAAAGCTCAGGAGCTCTGTGCCGTCGAGACTCGTGCCGCAAATGTCATGATTACCATTTCTCTGCTAATCACGATGGGGGAAAGTGCCCTCCCTTCCCCACGTGCCCACGCACACACCGAGTCACGTGTAGCAGGAGCACAGTCACGAGTGGGGGCTGTGGTGGGGACAGGGTCTGGTACATCTGATCACTGAGCAGTGGCTCCCGCATCCGTCCCACATGAGGCAACTGAGCTGGAGTGAGATGTGGGTGACTCGCAAGCCCCACCAGATAGGGAGCTTCGTGCCTTCAAAGATCCAGATATCAGTAAAAGAGTGGGTTGCAGTTCTTTTTTCATAAGCATTTGCAGTATGTTACAATGTTTATGGCCACATTCTGCAAGTTTCTAAATATGTTTAGTTACTTATATGAGTTCACAACCATTATATTGATTTATTTTTTTGTTTGTGTTTTTTTTCTTTTCTTTATTTTTTTGGTAATCCTTTCAGAAAACGCAGGGAGCCTCTTTGAGAATTGTTCCTAACCAAGTATTTTTCATGATTGAAGGCTATAAAACAATTTTCCCTTCTCTTTTGCCATGCAATAATTGTTTTTCTGTATTAGTTTAGTTCCACTCTGCTAACCTTTGTTTTTATGCATTATTTCCTTAAGCTAATTTAA
The DNA here is from genome assembly GCA_013399365.1 of Pampusana beccarii. Lineage (NCBI taxonomy): Eukaryota > Metazoa > Chordata > Aves > Columbiformes > Columbidae > Pampusana > Pampusana beccarii. Next base: position 49,767 of record VWYH01001015.1, read on the forward strand.
AATTACTTTCAATTTTCAAGGAGTTTTTTTTTTAATTTATTAATGGACTATCACAGGCACTAGAAATTTCTAGTCTATTATCTGCATTTACTAAAATGGTTGGATTATACATAAGTTGAAGATATATTTCTTTTTTTTTCTTGCTGAATTTATTAATTTATAGTTAACTCAAGAAACCTACTATGACTCAAATATATTAAGTAGAGAAAGATTTTGAAATAGTAATTTAAAGGCTATGGAAGTTTTATTTGGGGCACATGTGGAAGAGGAGCTCTTTTAGATACTAATATAGATGTATGTAGTGCTAGTGACGCTTACTTAAAGGGACATCCAGTGCTCTGAGAATGTTCAAGCTTCTCTCAGCTCTGACACAGAGGACGAATCCATATGCTCATGGATCTTCCTGCACCACGTCCACTGCCTGGGTTTTGCTTCCTCTGTCCTGATGGGAACACATGGACTAGGATGGTTGCTCAGAGGGTTCAGGCTCTGTGTGAGATCAACATAACCTACTGTACCAGGGAGGTGAAATTAACTTTGGTGCAGTGGGATACTTGAGGCTATTTGCAGTAGAACTTCTAAAATTTCCACTGAGACATTTAAGTCCTGCTCTGACTAAATTATCTGAAAAACCAGATGCAAAGAGCAGGCTGCTGGATGGCAGCAGTGACTCTTCCTCTCTTCTACCGCTTCTTTTCTCCTCCCTTTAAGAACAAGTTTCCTATCAACTTCTCAAGACAGTTTGTGAAGACAGCTGCTTTTATAGCTTTCTCAAGTGAGTCTTAGAATTTTACTTCTCCGCTTACAATGTACCATTTAATTCTACTCACTCTCTGTAAGTGCAGAAATCTGAACTCAAAAATGCAACGACCGTTAACAAAAATTGGATCAAAGCGCAGTAACGCTGAAACCAGTTAATTAACTTCATTGGCACATAGTGGGGATGGGATGGAATTTTCCAAGGATACTAGATAGTTTGTACGACCTCACTTTAGTGTTCTTCAGGTTCTTAAAACCACGCAACATCAAAATCACTGGAAAGTTTGGGCTGCAGTCCGTGTCAGTGAGTCCTGTGGAGGCTGCGGGTCTGCAGCAGCCCCTTGCTGGCCAGGAAAGGCCGAGTTGTTACGGCAACGTGGCAGATACGGAAAACAAGCAAAATTTAGTGGGAGAAGGACGTAAGTTTCTGAAGGTACGGAGTATATTATTTAAAACACTTTGTAGAGCACTGCTAACAAAAAAAGATGGCAGTATCTCCGAAGGTGGGCAGAATGAACACTGCCTGTGGTACAAAGCGGTAGAAGTTAATGATTTAGCAACATCTGATGTGAACACTTTGGTAGGTAAACAGCAACTGATGTGATAGTGAAATTTCAGCACTGCTTTGTATGATAAAATAATAATGATCTTACCTAACAAGCTGATATATAAAATATACTCTGGGATTTCTCACCCCACAGCCACTTGCAGGCTAAAATCAGTAACAGCGTTTAATACATATCAGGAAGGGAAACTTAAAAAAGAATCTAGTCAGGGATTCACAGAGACAGCAAGGCTAATGCCTCTAGTCTTACAAAGCTATCCAAGGATCTTTAGTGACCTGAGGTTTATGTGTTATTGATTTTTACATCAAATCTGAAAACCAGCAGAAATTTCTGTAGTTATCAGAGAGAGCATTGAGAATGGCTTGAAGGGAAAGAATATTCTTTGTGGATGAGCCAGCTTTGGTTGGTGCAGGATTGGGTCAAGGAGGAAGGTGCTGGTACGGGGCAGCGGCTCCGCTGGGTACCTGTGCACCTTTTCTGACCTCTGGCTGTGACAAGACTGACTTACTCCTAGGATGCAAATGTTGATATCTGCAGAGGGGAATAGATATTAAAAAAATCCTTCATTTTCATTAAAATCTTCACTTGCAATTTGCAAAAGTATTAAATCTGATTATTTAAAAAATAAATCATAGTGATGTATTCCATAAGCATCATCATTTTGCAGGGTTTCAGTTCCCCTCTCCTGATTTTTCTGTTAGTTGGTATGGATTAAGTAGTGTTGGTGGTGGTGATGTAACTTTGTCTCAGAATTTCTTACAATTAAGGCTGTTTACAAACATTCTTTGATGTCAGATCACATTCTCCTGTCTTGAGTTACACATGTGGCTCACCAATATAACCTTTAAGCATAACCATAAATTTAACTCTTCTGTGGCTGCATGCAGGCTGGTACAGACTGAAGTTGAGAATGTGCCTCAGTTGTAAACAAGATTTTTCTCTGCAATTATTTAAAATTGTAAAACATTAATTGTATATAATTTGCATAGAGTCTACCTGGAAAACAGGAACATTTTCTGTTCAAGAATTAATGGAGGTCTTAGTTTTCAATATCTTGGTGACTTGAATGTTCATCCATCCAAAATGGTTTTCCTCTATTCACAAATTATTTACATGTAGATGGGTTTTTGTTTCCAGTGGCTAGCAACTGTCTCTGGAGTTTAAGGAGGGATCTTGCCCGCTACTAATCATAGGGCGACAGGCCATTTTCTCCTCAAGCCTGAAAGACACCAAAGATAAGTCTCATTTAGAGACATGAGGACCACTTTGGAGAACTGGAATTGCATGAGATATGCAGCAGCAAAATGTGTCTTCTGAGTGAGAGGTAAATTCTGAACACTTATCGTTTTTTCTGGAATAGTTTTAGAAAATATATCAATATTATATTGGGACAGAGGTAAATATATCAGCATTGTGATAGGAGCAAGCAGTCAAGATTGTTGCAGCTTTATCAGCATAATATCCCACCTGTTTGTACTAGGTAAGCATATTTTTCTGTGATGCTTCTTGGGCTTGTTTGCACTTTGCTTCACTTACGGTGTTTGTCCTGAATGTCAGCAATGGGTCATTAGTGGAATGCGTTCAGCGATGCCCATGGCAGTGTTTTCAGTAATGCAATGATACAGTTCAGCAGTACAGCCAACCAGACTTTGCCCTTAAGAATGACTTGAGACCTTCAGTTGTGAGGTGTGGGGTTTTAATCTTCTGAACTGTTAGCATCAGTGTAGAGAGCTGTTACCTCATCACTTGGGAGACTGAAAATCAGATCCCATTGAAGTTCTGAACAAGTTAGCATGATGCCATTTGGCACAACCTGGGAATCTCTTTATAGTCTTGGCTGAAGAGTAGGATCAGCTTATCTCTTGCTCTGCTTAGTAACCCTTAGTAACCCCTGAGTTCAAGACTGAGACTGAAGGTGGAAGAGAACAAGAAAGCATCTATTGCTGCTATACGTACCTGAAATTATCAGTTCTGAGGATGCAAGAGGCAGTAAATACCAAATTATGACTGCTAAATACCTTACAAAAAAAAAAAAAAGGCAAGGTGCTAAAAATTATGTAACTGGAAGGAATGTTTCAAAGGAACATAGAAAATTAGGGATGTACAAAATAAGAATGACTTTTTTGCTACATGTCTCAAATCATCAGTCAATCTTCCTAAAAATTCAAGGTCAGTTCCAGAAAACTGCAAAGCCAACTGAAGCTTCTCTATATTTTCATGCCCTGGAACTGGATGTCCCAGAGCGGGAGAGGACTGTGAAACTATTTTCATGACACTTTTCATATGGAGTATATAGAGAAATGATAGACTAGTTTTATATCCCAGAGGTTATTTCTGTATGAGAGCACGACTCTCAGTTCCTCACTCTTCCTACTTACTGCTGCTCTAGAGAGTACATAGTATAACACTTACAAGGGCATCAGGAGGAAAAAAAGCCTTGTAAGCAAAAAAAATTGTAAGTAAAACTCTGCAAGTGTATGTTGCTTTTCATTCCTTCCCTCACCTTGTTCTGAAATGTCACCTTGTAGACTTGGCAAAACAGAACAATTTCATTTTTCCAATAGAGAATATGTATGAACACTGTGTTCCCGTTTTCCCAAAGCCATGTGAAAGTGAAAGCTGAGTAAGTTTGGAATTCCTGTTCGTGTGAAACATTACTGGTTTTGTATCTGTGCTCATGCTTAAAAAAGTTACAATTTTATTTTTTTTCCAAAGAAGTCCTGACAACACTCTTCTCAGAAATATTCACCATTCACCTTTTGATCCAAAGTGTTTCAATATGTCTGAAATAAGATTGTTTAACTTTGGCTTGTTGAAGCCACCCTCAGTCGTACATGAGTCTGTTCAATACTGTCTGGTTTTGCTCTCCCTCTCTTTGCTGAGCTCTGTTTCCCGTGATTCACACGTGCTGGGACTCCCTTGGCAGGCAGCACCATTCCGTATGTATCCACGTGTGCGTGTTCAGCCGATGATGTTCTCTCAGGAGACCAGCCCAGGCAAGGCGATTGTGACCAAAACTACAATTCTGTCTCCCTTCATTAGGAAGATGCAGTTAATTGTTCTGTGGAGCCGATGCAAAGTGGTACTTTTCAGATGAGTTATAAAGCAGCCATAGGAATGCTTTCTTTTCCTCCACAATATTCAGGTTTGGATCTAAGGAACCTTCTCCCCTTCATTTTAATGTGTTTGGTTAAAATCTGGTGAGTGAAGTTAGAAAAGCAAGAAAAAATTCTGCTGAAAGTTGTTGCTTTTCAGAACCTGTATTCACCACTTTAATTCTAATTTCTCCTGGTTTAGTTTATTTCTCCAGCAGAAGAGTTCCCTTCCATCCCAAAGAACTGATGCTGTATGGGTCTTAACTCTGCTAGTGTACATGTGATTTCACACTAAAAATGCCTGGCATTGTTATTCTGCTTTGATTCATCAAATTCTCTGGTTATTAGTGGTTATTAGTGATAAAGGGTGATGTTTCTATGTAACTAAAAGTTTTAATTAAATAATAGTTCTTCTCTAGAGTACTTTGCAAACCTATTATAGTTTGATAATAAGTAGAACTAATAAAGAACTGGTTTTCATTGGTATTTACCATTGCACCATAATGTCAGTGTGCCAAAATCTGTGTTTATGTGTCCGTTTGAATAGATACCCCTCAGGAACATTTCTCATTTCTTTGTTTCACCATAGTGAATTATTTAGTGGTAAGGTACATTTGCGGGGTGTCAAAGACCAAGCTGCAAGACTGGTTTTCACTCGGGCAGAACAGAAACCTCAATCCACAGTTGCTACCTCCCAGAAAAGTGTCAGCAAGTTGGAACTGTTCTGTCTGTTGCTTGGGTTTCTTCTTGAGGATGAAAGTCCTGAGGTTTTCTTAGCATGTTTTGAAACTTAGTTTTTCCACTGTGAAAGTGAACCTCTTTATTTCCATTTAGATCTAATAACAGTCTTTGTCAAGTGGCTGTAAAAGCCTCCCTCTGTTATTCTGTTATTATCACCTAAATGGACAGCTACAACAACTAATGATATTGTCAAATATAGTAGCTCAGGCATTTATTCTGTTCCATGGGATCAAAGCCAATACAGCGTTCAGTGGATGCCAGGCCTTTTGACTCTTTTGAGTGCTATGAGTGCTATTGAGTGAGGGACAGAAGGTTCTTTAAGTGTTACAAATGTCACAGGAAAATATTCTGCAATTATGAAGTCACAGTAAGTATTAAAGGTCTCATTTTATGTCTTTGATCTATCAAATCAGCTCTTTCACATTGCGACCTGTATTGGAATCGTTATTACATCTCAGGTCTGAGAAAGGCAAATGATCTGTTCCTGCTGGAGTTGCATGTGTGACTTGCCACTAATTCTGTTTTCACTAAAAGTGTCCCTGAGGTCAGGATAGCAAGTACTTTTTTTGTGCATAGCAGGGAACAATAAACATTGTCATTGTTTCTTTATTCTTATAAACTAATTACTTTTTAATAACAGTAATCACACTTATTAGAAGTAAACCAAAGTAATTACATTTTACGTTGTTTTCCCTTTTATGTAAGCACACATTGAAATGCTAAGCAGTTCTGCAGTGGCTCTTTATCCTGAAGTTATACACTGATTTTTAGTGGAATTCTCCCTCTCTCTTTTTTTTTTTTTTTTTGGTGTGTGTGCAGAATGCATATTTCTTCGAGCCACTTTGCAGCAGATAGTGGGTAACATCTACAGAAATAACTCTGCTCATTCATTGTTTTCACTGAATTTGGTTTCATGCTTTTTATCTGTTTTTAATTTTCTTCTGGGTAACACCACTTAGCTGTTCTTTTTGTTGAATATGGCTTTGTTTTTTAGAGTACTTTCAAGGTAGATTTTATCATATTGCCTTGCTTCTTCCATTTAATTAGTGATACATCACATTTACATAATGAAAATGGCTTCTTCCTAACATAGATGCAAGAAAATTGTAGATAGGCACACTTCATTATTTTCCCGCAAGCAGACGAGGGAAAAAAAAATGTCTCCTGTGCTGGAACTGGAATTATCGTGAAAATCTTTATTTCATCCAAGAAGGAAAAATTGAGTTAGATTTATTGTTTTCTCTGAACTTGTTAAAAAACAGAGTTCCTAGTTACTGTCAGCATTTCATCGTTGGTTGAGTTACTTTGAGCTTTTCTAGGAAATTTTCATTTTGTAGAAATACTTGGTTAGACAACATTCGTATTAGCTGATGGACACATTTCATTGTCTTACAGAGTATAATGAATGAACACATGGATACACGTGTTAAGGTTCTTAATCAGTCACATCTAACTGCTAGAAAATCATACCTACCACCTTTTTGGAATTCTATTTGATATATTATTGCATATCCATTTCATAGGAAACAGTTACCTCTAGGTTAATTGCCATCATTAGTACAGTTATATCCTCTTCTGCTTTTTTGCAAAATAGAGACAGCTTATTGTTTGTTCTTCCGCAGGTGCTGAGCAGAATACATAGGTGCCACTTCTGCAGAAGTGAGTTCTGTGTCACCAAACCCTCGTCACTTGTCCAATTCCAACAGGTTCTCCTGTTGCTCTTTCCTTTTCAGACATTGAATAGATCTTTAATGCTTCTTCCCTTACTCCAACTAGTCCTGAGATTGTTGGTTGACATTTTCCTAATCAGTTGTTTACGTGGCTTTCGTTTCATATCAGTCCCTTTTATCTTACAGTTGCATTCACTCATAACTTACCATGTTAGTCTAGTTCTCCTTCAGTCACATGAGACGTGTTCAGCATGGAGGATCCCTGTTGTTAAAGTCAATATTTTTCTCTTTGTTTTATTGGCAATTTTCTTCAGTTAAGAGCCCTCACCTATGACAGGTCACGATTAGCGAGAGATATACAAAGAATGATATCTGGAAAGATATTATATTTTTAAAAAAGAATAGGATCTGAATTACATTTCAGCATGAAGAACTCTGAATTTATTGTCTATACTTAAAAATTGATGTTATTTGATGACATCTTAGTATTGCTGTATTTCATCTGCAGTTCTCTGAGAAAATTAGACACTATCATCAATGGCAGTGATGAGCAGGCCAGCTTGATGTCAGCTACGTTTGATGTTAATAGTCAAATTTTCAAGAAATAGATAGAGACTGAATGGATCTCCTGAGGGTAAAGGAATTACTCGGTTTTTGGTTACAATCCAGAAGCTGACAAATCTGATTAAAGCACAGTTTATTCCTGTGTTGGAGTTAGTTCAGTGCTGACTGGAGGGCACGCTGATCTGCCGTGTCCCAGTTTCAGACTCAACGGTTGGTGTTGTACACTATAGGTTTTATGGGTAAACCATGCAGGTGTATTTCCCCTCGTTCAATTAATAAAGGTTTACAAAAATAGAGTGAAAGTATCATATTTAGACTTCTTACCTTTGGCAACATTTCCCTGGCCAAGTCGCATGGGAAGCAGCTATCTGAAATGCCATCTTGTTGAGGCATTTTACATGACTTTTATCATCTTTTTCCTAGTCCTCTCCAACTCTTCTGTTGGAGAGGATTTTTGTGTTTCTTTGACCTTTTCGCTGATACCATACCCGATTGCCTGGACCTATAACTCTGTATAATAAACTGTGCTAAAGATAATGGTGAAAATTGTATCTGACTCATGCCAGAAGTAATTTACCCCACTAGGAGAACAGGGAAAAGGAAGAAAAGGCAATGTTGTGAGTTTAGTCTGAATTCTTTGCCAGTGTTTTGCACTGTGCTTGAATCTCCCCATGCATTGCAATTGGATTTAGATGCATTCAGCGACTGGCATGAGTTCATTAAATTGCACTGTGTGACACGTTTGTTTTCTGTCCTTCTGCAAATGTATATATAACATATGCATACTGCCATACAGGTTCCCTTCTTTCTCCTTTTTGAAAAAACATGGCAGTAAATGGAATTAAAGGAAATCTCCCCTTGTCATTAAATGATCAAGGCAGTGAGAGCTCAGCAGAGCTGTTGGCAGCACTGGCACAGGCTCACGCTATCCTGTCAGCTGAGCATCATGTTCCTCCTCGTCTGCTGAAGAGTTCTGTGAGAGTTCTGGCTGGACCTTACATGGTCATGAATTCCGTGGAGACAGTCAAAAGTTTCTTCTCCCTCCCCATCACACGGCACCCCTGAGGGGCATTGCAGCTCCCGAGCCAAGGAACTGTGTGGCATTGCTGCCAGAAAACCTTTGGGGTTACCAAAAGATGCAGAGAGGAGCGGGGAGAAGATAGAATGATAAAATCATTTTGGTTAGAAGACACCATCAGGGTCATCGAGTCCAACCATATACCTAACTCTAGCACTAAACTAACACCTTACTAAACACCTTCTAAACACCTTCAGGGATGGTGACTCCACCACTTCCCTGGGCAGCCTGTGCCAATGCCTGACAACCCTTTCCATGAAGAATTTTTCCTAATATCCGATCTAAACCTGCCCTGGTGCAACTTGAGGCCATTTCCTCTTGTCCTATCACTTGTTACTTGGGAGAAGAGACCAACCCCCTCCATGCTACAATCTCCTTTCAGGCAGTTGTAGACAGTGATAAGGTCTCCCCTCAGCCTCTTTTTCTCCAGGCTGAACAGCCCCAGTTCCCTCAGCTGCTCCTCATCAGACTTGTGCTCCAGGCCCCTCACCAGCTTTGTCACCCTCCTCTGAACTTGCTCCAGCACCTCAATGTATTTCCTGTAGTGAGCGGCCCAAAACTGAACACGGGATTTGAGATGGGGCCTCACCAGTGCTGAGTACAGTGGCACAATCACTGCCCTGGTCCTGCTGGCCACACTGTTCCTGATACAAGCCAAGATACTGTTGGCCTTTTTGGCCACCTGGGCACACTGTTGGCTCATGTTCAGCCGCTGTCCATCAACACCCCCAGATCCCTCTCTGCCAGGCAGCTTTCCAGCCACTCTTCCCCGAGCCTGCAGCGCTGCCTGGGGTTGTTGTGACCCAAGTGCAGGACCTGGCACTTGGCCTTGTTAAATCTTGTAGGATCATGTCTCTCTCCTACAGGTACATCAAAGGGGTGGCTGAGGTAGCCAGCCTTGTGGGATGCAGAGTGAGGGTTATTTAGCACCTTGCACTTTTAAAATCTGAGTTATTTTTTGAAATGTGATGTTAGCCACCACATGCCAGTTCATAACTTTTAAATGCAAATTACCATCATTTAAAGGTTTGGAGTTTGAGTAGGAATTTGGAGGGTGTCAGCTTGGCCTAACATCACACCTTTTAAATTAAGGTCTGAAGCAGAAAGTCTTCTCAGTGCCTGAGCACCCCCTTGTTATTGCAGTAATATGGGTAAGTGCTGTGCTCTTGCATTTGGCAAGTGATTGCAAATATAAGCAAAGCAGTTGAGTCAGAGTATGGCATTTTCAAACAAGGCCCTACAGAGCTAAAGACACAAATATTTACTGCTTGAGCTTTAATCCATTGTCTGGAAAGTAGAAGACTCTTGGGTTTTCATGTTGACCAGGCATAAAGCTGGGAAGGGAAAAGCTAGAGTCCTAGAAAGTGTTGTCACAGATAGGTCTTGTTTGTAAGCCTGAAATCAGTTTTGTTTCTCCTGTTCGAGTGTGTACCAGCTAATATTTTCATACTTTATTGCAGTTGCCAAACACAAGATGATGTCTGTTCAACTCCCCAGATTATTATGGCTGGGAAGAGATAGTGCTTTGTAGAGCTCACCTGCTGCTGGTAGATCGTGATGACAATAAGGAGAGCAGTTAAATACTGTTTGCTGTTTACTCTGCACTGGTACAGCCTCACCTGGAGCACTGTGTGAAGTTCTGGGTGCCACAAGATAAAAAGACTGTAAAGCTAATGGAGAGTGTTCAGAGGAGGGCCACGAAACTGGTGAAGGGTTTGGAGTGGAAGCCGTATGAGGAGCGGCTGAAGTCACTTGGTTTGTTCAGCCTGGAGAAGAGGAGACTGAAGGGAGACCTCATGGCAGCTACAGCTTCCTCACAAGGGGAGGAGGAGGGGCAGGTGCTGATCTCTTCTCTGGTGACTGATGACAGAACCTGAGAAAATGGCAGGAAGATGTGCCAGGGGAGGTTTAGGTTGGACATGAGGAAAAGGTTCTTCAGCCAGAGGGTGCTGGACACTGGAACAGGCTCCCCAGGGAGGTGTCACGGCCCCAAGCCTGACAGTGTTCAAGAAGAGACTGGACATCACCCTCAGACACATGGTGTGAACTGTGGGGTTGTCATATCATAGAATCATTTCAGTTGGAAAATACCCTCAGGATCATTGAGTCCAACCATAACCTAACTCTAGCACTAAACCATGTCCCTAAGAGCCGCGGACTTGATGATCCTTGTGGGTCCCTTCCAACTCAGGACATTATATGATTTTAAGTATTGGACAATAAATGTGTATTGAAGAGGTTGACAACTGAAGCATGAGAGATGCAGCTTGTGAACTTTTTAAAGAGAAATGTACCAAATGTAGGACTGTGGTACTTAAGATGCAATCCAGCAGAATGCCATAGAGTCCAGATTGACAAAAGCAACAGTAGCTTTATAGCGCAAATGTTAAAATGGAGGGTGCCACAGTAGTCCATCTGGTTTGCCTGGTTTCTGTGTTGTTCTTAATCACAGACACCAGCCAGAGAGATTTTAGTCTCTGGGGAGATACAAAAATTTAAGTTCCAGTATTTAACATTAGTGTACAGTGTTCATATGATAAGTTAGAAGGATAGCTAAGTAAAGAGGTATTATACATATATTGGACCAACTGTTTCTGTATGTGGGTTTTACAAAGCTTTAAAAGGCACTATACAAAGGCTTTAAAGAACTTGCCAGTTTTGCAAATTTAAAAGGGGATAAAAACACGAGTTAGTTTGCCTAGATGGAGATTGAAGGATGATTTGGCATAGATGAGCAATAGGACTTTATCTGCTAAGAGGTTCTATCAACTGTAAGATATTAAAATGAGAATTAATTTAACAGGGATGCTTTTTGTTTGTTTGTGGTTTTTTTGTTTTTTTTTTTTTTGTTACCCGAGACTATTTAAACATGGCAACACTGAGTTATGGTGTTAACTGACAGCAGAGTCAGTAGAAACAATCACAACATTCCATCCCTGGTTGAAGAACAAGAATTTGAAAATGAGGAGTGCTGACTACAGGGAAAAATTGACTGCTCATTTAATTTAGAAGAGCAAATGAGAATACTTAAGCTCTAAAAACCAAACCTAAATATATCTGAGGAAGTGTTTGAAAAGATAGAGTGCATCTTGGCTGCAGTCAAGCTGTTGAGTTATCTACTGCTAGAAGTTCAGCTCTTCTTACAGAATACAGTGAAGATGGGAACAACAGTGCTGTAGTTTTATGGCTCTCCTGAAATAGCTCTGAAATTTGTGCTTTATGTTACAGAGAAGTAATCTACAGCTTAATTTAGCCATCTAGCATCTGTCCAGTTTAGTTATTGCAGGTGAAATGGATTTGACCAAGTATTGCTGTACTTATGTAAGACTTTCTTTACTAGTGATAAAACATGTGGTACGTTTTCTGCACTACTCCAGATATTTACCAGTGGTCACTGTGTACTCTGAAAGTCTGAGTAGGTTCCTGATTACCTGGATGACTTTCATTCTTACTGATTCATCTGCCCTGTGTGTGTGTATGCATTGTGGGAAGTGTTTTGTTTTGATTTGAGAACCTTAAGAATTTGCATTTTTAGCAATTAAGTATGACTGTATGATTTGTAATTTGCAAAACTGCAAAAAATAGCTGTACTGTGATCCACTTTGTTTGATGACAGTTCAGACATCTTCATGTTTATCTTTACAGTTCCTATCAATTTACAGAAACAATTCCTTAGGATAATGGTACAGGCAATGTCATAAGTGCAGGTAAATGAGACACAGATAAATATTGTGGTGATAACGGGAGCTTTATGTATGTCAGCATAACCACAGAATGATCAGTGGTTTTCTAACAGCTTACACCATCTGGAGATCACTCTTATTTTTGACATTAACTAAGGGAATGGAGCAGTGTTTGAAAAAAATTTATATGGATGGACAGCACTAAAAAAGCCTTTGTATTTGAAAAAAAAATTATTATGAACTTAAAGCCATTTTTTCTTATATATAAAGCCTCTCAAATAGTATGCTTGCTTTAAAATTACAAAGATTAGTCTTTCTGATTATGTATGTTCATTTTGTAACTTCACTTTAGAAGGAGAAACATATTGGCAGTTCTAACTACTGTGAAAATAAATGCCATTTATTATTTCTGTCTGCTATAATTTGATTTATAACATTTCCAGTTTTGAGAATTACAGATGAATTTACTAAAGTGAGCCTTAAGGTTTGATGACATTGCCTGTGTCTGATCACGGCAGTATTTTTTATATGCATTCTGTCAAAATTTATACTAAATCTGAAAATTGTACATACCGATGTGTCAGGAACTCACCAGTTGGCTATATTTTTTCAGTTACAAGTGTAATACCTTCAAGGAAATTTAATGGTGAACTTCAAGTGTGAGCAACACTGAAACTTTATTTTGAAGTTACATCTCAAGATGTATATTACACTTACAAGCTGTGAGCTTTCATTAAGGATTTCTATACTGTGAGTTAATCTAATTTCGATTTTCAGGGTTTCTGAACCAGGTAAATAACATTATATTTTTTTTAAAGAACAGATCAAGTTTTTCAACCTGGGGCAAATTTTTACTCTTGACATCTTTATCCTCAGGTGAATTTAGTGAGGCAGATATTATCTGTGCTTTCTTTATTCTAAAATGTACATTTCAGTATTACCCAAGTTCTTGTTTAGGGCCTGAGGGTGTAATCTCAGTTAATGAAATAATTAGAAATGGAACAGTTAATTATATGCTATGTGGAAGTATCTTTCCACATAGGACATTTGTTTAAAGTTTGCAGTATTTACTGCACATTGCAGAGAAACTGAGGCAACTTTCAATTAAAATAGATCCTACTCTTCATTCACAAGACTGATTCTGATCCTTGTACTTCCATTGGGAAGACCCAGACCCAACATACATCTCTACTTAGTGTAATACTCGGTGAAAAGGTTTGTTCATTCCCCAGTTAGGATGTCAGGTACAGTATTTCCAACTGAGCTTCTTGGAAAGTATCAGAAATACAACTGACATTTCAGGGACTTTGGGTTCGGAAGAGGCAGAGACCCCACAGAATTCTGAGGTTGGTGGCCCCATTGGCCATTGCCTGGGAGAGGCCTGAGAGTGGAGTCAGGGCGGGAATGTCATCAGGGCATGAAACTTGACAGATCTGTGCCAGTTGTCAAATAACTTGACTATGAGCAAAGGTGAAAGAGAGTTAAGTGGATATGGCCATATTAATTATATCATTTGGGGAACTACTCAAAGATGCTGAAGTGCCACATTGAGGAGTCCTCAGAAAATTCTTAAAAGAGTGACACATATTCAGATTGAAAATACCAGAGAGTGATAGTAGCTTAAATGGCAATATGTTAATAATTAGCAGAGCTAAATTGTTTTAAAACCAATCCTGGGTGTCTTCAAAGTGCTGTTCTCTGATTTGAGCTTTCATCATCACTGGACGTGACCTTTGTCATCACTTTCCTTAAAAACAACAGCTTGCAATGTGTTGTGTGTAACATATGTGTTCATTGATATAATTAATTTAACCACTGGAGTTAATCACTAGACAGAAAGCAATTTTTAATGCACAGTTTTCATCAGCCTAGATGTAAAACTCTAAGATGTCTAAATCAGTACAAAGCCGGTGAGCTGTGCCCCAAGGGTTTCTGGTTTTCTCTGTCAGTTCCAGTGGGAGCGTGTGCTCTGGCTCAGGTGCCCCCTTCCATGTGGTGCTTACTATGTCTATGTTATTTAGGTAAATATAGAAATGCAGAGCACAGCATATCTCAGTGGTGGTGTAACACTCATATATATATGTTATTTGTGTTTAAATTAATCTTTCAGGCAAATTAACTTCCGTGCATTTATTCCTACTTTACAATAGAAAGTCTCGGGAATGCATTTTCATATGGGTATTGAAATGTCAAAGGTTCATGTAGAACACCCAGCTAGGGAGCCCATTAAAATTAGAAGCTCTTTCATCTCGAAACAAGCTTGAACATCTTAAGTAAATTCAACAAGTAGAACAAGACCTATGAGAGTCTCAGCTCTGCCATTTTTTCCTGTGTTGTGTCAGTTAAATTGGACATACAGAGCAGTGTCAGTTCCAAAATAAACCCTTCATAGCCTTTTATTTTTTATATACTTTGTGTTTTGATTGTGAATCTTTGCTGACTAAATTAGTCTTTTTTTTTTTTTTTTTTTAGTACTGTGGATTGTGTCTTGGTTCCTTGCTTTCTATCAATGTGCTTTTGCAATAATCTCTGGAATATCCTACTCTTCAGGCACCTTCAAGCCTTTCATTTTTTCCCCCATGCTTTCTGCTTCTATTTTCTCTTTCTGTGTTTGTCTTTCTCATCAAACTATCACTTCTGTTTCTACTACTTTCCTCTCACATATCCAGAAATGCCTGTGGTTTGGTTAAGATGATCTCTTAACCTTTTTATCTTCCATGATAGAAAACTGTATATTTGTCCCCATGATATTTATTTTTTTAAAAAAAGAATGTCCTAATTCTCATTAACTCCTTTGCCTTTTAGTTATTTTTCCCAAGACCTTATTTACTCCTTACTGAAATGTATCTTGCTGTAATCCACTATTTTGATTTGCCATTGTACTTCCTTCTTGTATTATAACCATTTCCCTTTTCCCTTATTGACAAGGCTTTCATTTTCCCAGCTAGGCAATTTGTTCTAAAATGCATAAAATTAATTTCCTGTTGCTCTCCAACTGTTTTGTAAGCAAAAAACTAGATAGGTGACTGAAATCAATCTCTGAAATAAGATCGATAAAAAATAAGCTACATTTCAGTTAGATACTAGCTAAGAAGAAGAGTTATAAGGCTGTCACTT
Source organism: Pampusana beccarii (assembly GCA_013399365.1). NCBI lineage: Eukaryota > Metazoa > Chordata > Aves > Columbiformes > Columbidae > Pampusana > Pampusana beccarii. The sequence continues at coordinate 65,040 of VWYH01001015.1, forward strand.
AAAAGGAAATTTCATGTTGGTAGAGTTGATTCAAAACATGTTGTGAAAGGAATAAGGAAAATATTACAATCATTTTTTCCAAGGCTAACCGAAGCTTTCAGTTTCTAAAGTCAATCTTTCCATTGCCATTTTTGGTTTTGATAGATCTATCAAATAGGGGTAATATTTCATGACTGCTGAATGGTGGATGTACTAACCCTGTTCTAAGAACGGTACACAAAGTTTTAGAAAAAATTTTGAGGGAAAGAATAATTAGACAAAATGAAATAAAATGCATTGCAGGCTAATACAAGACTAATTACATATGAATAGGAAGGACAATAGAGCTAATTTTCAAGAACTCAATAAAGCATTTGATATAATAACGCGTAGGATGTTTTTTCTTAAGTGTGAAAAGATAGTTGTTTTTGAAGGAATTGGTTTAATGGAAGGCAATAGGGTGTTGATTTGTGGTTTCCGAATGCCTAATTTTTACAATTTTTCTTGATGTAACTCCTTGCCTAGTCCAAGGGAATAACTATTCCTTTCCTCTTTCAAGTACTACCCATCTGAAAACTTTTTTATATTGTGAAAGTCTTTCCTGATTGAGAATAAACAACCTAGTTCCTTCTATCTTTTCTCGAGCTCTTTTTTTTTATTACCACACATTTGCCTGGGATAATTGGGTCCCTATTCAGTCATTTGCAAAAGAAGTTGCCTTTCAGAAACAGTTCCTGTTTCTTATGTTTCTGTTTCCAAAATATAGTTATTTATTAATTTTCTCAGTAGAAAGAGAGGCTACCTCTATAATGATAAGTGAAATGGCTTTTGGAAACATTCCTGGGTACTGGAATGCAGTCATCTATACTATAACGTTGTTCATACTCCCCAAATCGTAGAACAGTGTAGGTTGAAAGAAACCTGTGCAGGTCATTTAGACCAAGCCCCTGCTCAGAGAAGGTCCAACTATATCGTGCTGGCCCTGGCATTATTCAGCTGGATTTGAACAGTTTTGGTTTTCAACAGTGGAGATTCCACAAATCCTCTGGCCAACCTGTGCCACAGGGAAGAACTCTTTTTTTACCCCAAATCTGAACTTCCTGTGTTGCAATTTCTGCCTGTTGCATCTTGTCCTTGCACTGTACACTTCTGAGATTAGTCTGGCTCAGTTATATTTATATCCTTCTGGTAGGTATTTATAGACAGTAGGGAGTTCTCTATCTCAGCTTTCTCGTCTTCAGGCTGGCCAAGCAGAGTTTCTCAACCTTTGCTTTCATTTCTTGTTCTGGAGCACCCTTGAGTATTTGCTGGATTCATCACAGTATGTCTATGTCTTTTTTTGTCCCGGGGAGTCCAGAACTGGACACAGCATTCCAGATGTGCCCAACAGAGCCTCATCAGTGCATTTGGCCCATTTCTCTAGCTTTATCCTCCAGTTTGTCAAACACTCCCACCATCTTATTAAGGCATGCTCTGTCTCATCATCAATGCCATACTTTAAACACTGTTGGCAGTGGTATAATTCCTGGAGGGGTGCAGTGGTAACCAGCTGCAGTTGGACTTCATAGTGCTTATCACCACCCTTTAAGCCCAAATGTCCCATCAATTTTCTGCTGATGTTATCATGTTCCCCTCCAAACCACATCCTGACAGTTTGTCTGTCCTGTTGTGGGATCGTGTTGAAGACCTTGCTAAAGTCAAGGTAAGTGGCAGCCATTGCTCGACCTCAGTGCAGTGAGCCCATTTTATTGTCAAAGAAGGCAATCAAACTGGTCAGGTATAATTTGCCCTTTAGTAAATCAATACTAGTCACCTTGTTATCCTTCATGTCTCAGAAATGTCTTCTGGGAGAATATGCCACATAGCCTTCCTGAGGAAGTGCGATTGCACTGATTCACTTACAGCTCTGCGTATCCCACCTCTGGGGAAGCCCTACTTTGAAAATGGATGTGATATTTGCCTTTTTCTAGTCATCAAGAATCAGGAGTTTTCCCAGTTACCAAAACCTTTCAAAGACAAGTAGAGGGTAACCTTGCAATGGCATTGGTGAGCTCCCTCAGTGGCTTTGGATGTGTCTGATGTGGTCCATTGGACTTATGTATACCCAGCTGGCCCAACTTAATCTTCTTGTAATGTAGATAATGCTTTGCTCCCCCAGACTCTGATAGTTGTCTCAGGGATCTGAGAGACTTGATCACAAAAGTTGCTGGTAAAGACCGAGGCAAAGAGAACAATGAGTACTTTGACTTATTCATGCTGCTAGGTTCACTGCCCCTTTGAGTGACAGACCCACATTCTCTTTAGCCTTCCTTTTTCACCATTGTATCTGTAAAAGCCTTTCTAGTTGCTTGTCACATCCTTTGCTAATTTTAACTCTACCTGAACTTTGTTTTACCCAAATCCATCACGGTGTGGTTGGTCAATATCTTTGTATTGCACTCAAGTAGCTTGCTCCTCCTTCCACTATCCCTATGCTTCCTTTTTGCACTTGTGGTCAGTCAGGCACAGTTCTTCTGTGCTTGTTTGCTTTTGGTACATCACAAAGGACTGTTCTCCTACTTTTGAGGAGGGTATCCTGAAGATCAGATTCTCCTTGGCTTATTTGCCCTCCTACAAGATGCTGCCAAGCAGGTCTCTGAACAAGGTCATGTTTGCTCTCCTTAAGTCCAAGGCTCTAATTCTGCTGTTTGTCTTGCTGCCTTCTCTCAGGGTTTTGAACTGCACAACCTCACAGTCCCTGCAGACAAGGCTGTCATTGACTTTTATCATTAACCAATTCTTTCTTTGTGAGTAACAAGTTGGAAAGTTCTGCGGCGTGCTTTTTGCCTAAGACATCTGCAGTCTCCCAAACATTTCCCTTCACAGTTTGGGAATTAAGAGTGTTTCTGGAACTGTTCCCAGTTGTTGGTTTTCATGCAGCCACTCTTCTTTCAACACTGAAATGGTTTACTGGAACTGAGCACAGTGGTCGTAGTTGTGGGCTGCTAGATGCCAACTGGCATTAGTGACCCAAAACATTCGTGGGCATTTTTACTAGTGTAGATGTAGCTGAGGATTAGTCCCTCAGGCCTGCCATGCAAACAGTTGACTAAAATCATGAAATACACTGTATCAGATAGTGCCAATGAAAAGAACACACTTCTTTGTTCTGCAGAAGCAGACTTTCTTTAGCTCTAAAAAGGGGAAAGATAGAAAACAAATCATAGAGGAATTTAGTTGTGTGTGTGTGTGTGTTCTCCCAAGGACTCAGACAATCCTGACCTGGGAAACTTATAAATAGAGAGTTGGTGGCTGCTAAGAGACAAGCAGTCTGTCTGATCCCCCAGCACTTCTGTTGCTTTACTGCTTTTTCTTCCTCCAAACGTTTTCCATTGGACTTAAGTTTCCTTCATGCTGATTCTAGAAAGAGAGCCTGAAGAAGTAGCTGGTGCTCTTTTACTCTGTCTAAGCTGGTCTGTGCACACATCCAAAGCCCTGCATCTGAAACCTGTCCGGGATGTCTCCAGGGCCGTGGTGTCCTTCCCCCCACCTCCACCTTTCCCACACCCCTCCTGTCTCCATTTGTTTTTTTAGGGAAGAAACTCTCATACAGATTGGGAGGGAGCCATAACTCTCTGGAATTTACTCGATGATGAGTTTTGACTTAGTCTTAATAAATAAATCTCCCATGACAGTTTAATTTAGTTGCATATTATAGTCACAATATAACCATTAAAAAAAAACCCCTCTGATACACCAAAAGGGAATATATTTATAGTTGTATGACAGAAGTGTAAATGTGTTCTTGAATCCTTCTAATAAAATTAAAATACGTCATGGTAATAAAAATGAGAAGTTGGCTTGAGGAACATTTGTGAATTTATTGTATGATAGTATTACATTGACAAGTTATTCACAGTGTTCTAGGTATAATTTACATATATATATATTTTTTACCATTTGCAGTATTTCCAGTGGATGTTTTACTTCCATTAACTCCTCTATACAGTGCTTCTTGAACAGTACCCCTCTATATGGTATGCTCTCTGTAAGTTTATTGATAATATTTATGAAGTTTTGGCATTTGTAGAGACAAGGTTTAAAGCTATGCCTTGATGTAGTTCTGCAGTGGTGGGAATCTCATTCTGGGTGGAGGTATCATGCTCTGCTGTGGCTTGTACTGAGCTGGAGTGTGTGAGCCAGGACGGATCAACACTGGCTCCTGCAGAACCATCTCATTGCCAGGTGGCTGTGCTGGAGAGATGTAGTAGCTGGATGCTACGTGATATGTATGTACTGGCCCACGTTTGCTGCATTGCTGAAGCCAGTTGTTTCTCATGGATCCCAGAGTGCTGGAACACTGCAGGAGTCCTGTGGACTCAAACCCTTCAGTGTCTTGCCAGCATGACACGCTGGGTCCTAAAGAGAATGATAGTCTTCAAGTGCCTGCAATACAAATAATTTATCTAGAAGATACAGACTCCTCCCTTATAATGCAGGAAACATGAATTGAAATAACTGTTTTATGCTCAGAATGGGAGACATATTGTAAGGCTATAGAAAACACAGAATGAGAGGTACTTTCTGCTGTGTGCTCCATTGTCCTGGTCCTGTCACTGTGCGGACTGAGGACCTGTCTGGTGCGTGCTACGGTTGCCTTCCAGGCAGCAGCCCAGCTTTCTTTCTTCGGAAACCTCAAGATGTGGGAGAGAAATCTGAAGAAAATTATGAGTTCTTTGGTCTTGTTCTGGTGTGGAACTAGACTATCAGTGGAATACACGTATGGGAACAGGGAAAAGCTCTAAGAATGTATCTGTGCTCAAAAGTGAAGTGTGCTGGGACCCATGAAGTGAAATGGCACCGAACAGCCCATGACCCTTTATTAAACTCTGTAAGCTGCTAAAAGAGAGTGGCAGCATTCAGACAACCAAATGGAAATTTTCTACGGCCTGGGTTAACTCCTGAGCAGTGCGTGGGAATATTTGGGAGTGCTAGTTGGCCCAAAAACATACCAGGGACCATGCTAACAATTTATCTGTACAAATGATGGAGTTCTGCTGCCCAGGAACATTCCCTGGCACTCATTCACATATTAGTGCAGACATAGCCTAAGGACTCTAGTCACTGAGCAGAAACCCTTTGTGTGAGATGCTGTCCAGAGACATCAGAAAACATAGTACCTTTGTGATCAATAGGTTTATGAGGGAGACAAAAATATAAATTTTGTTTCTACTGATTCTGTTTACAGGTGTTTTGCAAAACTCCTGGATACTCAGAAAAAGTTGAAAAAGGCACATTGGGTCCTGAAAGAAAAATATGGAGAGAGCAGATGCCCAAGAATAACCCTAATAAAGCTCCTGTTTTTCCAAAACAAATAATAAACCTTGCATATCCCAGGAAACATGGCTAGCTGAATGACAAGATTTCTCCCCCTCCCCCGTCCTTTCCAAAGACAAGTGATGGAATGAAACAAAGATGAGGAAAGAATGCTGTGCTGTTATTGATGGATTTGAAAGGAGAAGGAGACAGAAAAGCCTGAGATCTCACAGCCATTAGAAATTTATAAAATTCCTAAACCAAAAAAAAGTCCTTTCTACTGAAAGTAGAAGCAGCTTTTTATTCCAGTCTTCTTTAATACCTTTTTAGTGAATTCAGATTTATACGTATTACAAAAAAAAAAGTGCCATCTGTTTTTTCTGGACATACTGTTTGCAATATAAAAATGTAAATATTATTTTACAATTAAAAAATAGTTTGTAAACTAACAAAATAAGGGAGGGATCTGCAGTAGTGTATGTGTGAAACTTGTAGATTCTGTAAGCAGGAGGGAGTTTGAAGGATGGAAAATTAAAACAATTGAAAGAAATTGAAACTTTAACCAACAATGGTATCTCTAAGACGACAATTGTTAAATGATACGTTAAGATATTTTCTAGAAAATGAAAAAGAAAGTGAGGAAAAGTCACCCAAAAAAGACAGCAGAGCAATTTCATTCTAACTAATGGCCAAGTCAAGATCCTCTGCACCTTTTTATTCCTCCTATGCAGGTAATTTGCAATCTTTAACCTGTTTGTGAAAGTAAGCACTGGCTTAGTGGAAAAATAGAACAGTAAGAAGAAATAAAGACTTTGAAAATGTTCTTAAATGTGAAAAGATTGTAATCAATATGTTATTGATAAGTGACAGTTCAGTGCCTTGGTTATAGTTGAGGTAATGGCAGAAGAAGAGTAGATGATAAATCTTTAATTACTGGAGATTCTTCTTTTTCCTCATGTAGTAGAAACAGCCACATTGAAGTTCCCGGGCAGAAACATTAATGGACATGAAAATTGACACTCTGGCTTCTGTGTAATCTTTGCCTGCAGGCGAGTGTTCATTCTGCTGACTTCTGAAGTTGACCTGATGTGAACCTCCAACAACTGCAGAGCCTGGTAACCACAGCTAACCCAGAAGTCCATTCTGAGCCATCTGCCTTCCAGCTGAGCTCGTAACCCAAACGCTGCAACACACCAATGGCATTTATGAGCTAAGAGCAAGTTCAGGCCAAGCTGGCATCTGTGTGTGAAGGACTGTGTATATATATCCATGCAGAGGTTCTCTGTAGGAACAACAAGCCATCTATACTACGCATCCAAAATACCTGATTTTGCAAATGGCCACAAAAATTAGGTGCTAAGAGTACTTGCGGAATTAAAAATGAGAATGCCAAGTAGTTTCTTATGAATACAGAACAAGAGGCTACTAATAATTGTGAAGTTGGATTCCTGAAGTTCCATGAAACGTGACATTTTTAGCTAGGCAAGGATCTTTCCCACATTTTTAGCATAGAGTGGATTTGAATTGGTTATACAGAAGTATAAATCCTTGTATCTCATCACCACAGAATCTGACTGGTCCTACGTAATTCTTGGGGAATGGTTTTGGGGAAGGTTCAAGAAACCTGCCTCCACTTTTCAGGTGTCAATTCACTGGAGGAGGAAAAGTTTCTTAACTTCCTTGTTGCCTCAGTCTTGTACTTTATGGCAGTACTGTTTGTTCTTAGGTTACCATGAAACTTAAGACGTACTCATTCAAATCCAGCCTCATATAATAGAAGTTATTTATATGAAAAGATGAATCTCAACTTTCTGATTGAAGTTCTTTGTACATATCTGCTGAAACCAGAGTCCTAAGATAGTCAATCACAAATTCCTGTCAAAATTGTAAACTAAAAAACCTATTTTTTAAATCTGTGGTTTGAAACTAAAGAAAATGTTTAAAATGGTATCAAACAGAGTTACAGCGTTGGTGGATAAAGGAAGAGCAACTGATGTAATCTGCCTGGACTCATGCAAAGCATTTGACACTGTCCCACATGAAATCCTTGTTGCAAAATTGGAGAGACGTGCATTTGATGGATGGACCACTCAGTGGATAAAGAATTGGCTGGATGGTTGCACTCAAAGAGTTGCGGTCAATGGCTTGATCTCTATTGTGCTGGTGGTGTTGGGTTTGTTATTTGGGTTTTTTTTTTAATTGTTTTGTTTTATTTTTTAACATTGATGTTCTAACGCAGTGTGGTAACTAAAGTAAGGTGGCTGCTTATTTTAATAGTGATTCATCTCTTCCAAACAGATAGCATTACTTCATCTCATCACAGGACTTTTCAGACCCTTTTTGACCATTAAAGGTCCAGACCAGTTCCCACACAAGTCAGTAACACTTGGATTAGATCCAAAGAGATGTTTGGCTTTATCTTGCTTATGCTGACATGGTACAAATGCAACTGCCTGGAGAATTTTCACAGCATTGTTTGACCTTTTGCAAAAGCTTAGAATGAACATCAGAAAACTGTGTTTTTAAGGGGGCATTGGTTCTCATGTAAACCTGTGGAATCCATGCTTTCGATCTAACTTCTTGTGCAACGTTAAGCATAATTCTATGTATTCTACCTTATAGATAGAGGCACAGTTTGAAAAACTAGTATCCTTCAGGTTCCAGAGGCAATGTTGTAGTCAGAATGATTTAAGGATGTTGCCAAGGTTAGGTCTGTGGAGAGAGGTGATACCTTTCTTGGAGCAGTTAGTATAGACTTGAGTCAGAACATGAGACAGTCTTAATCTTCTCAGATAACTTTAGTGAAGTACACGTAGGTATCTACATCTCAGCTAGGCATGCTTAGCTCATTTTATAATCAATGGAGATAAATAGGCACTTCTAATGTGCAATTCAATTTAGACACTTGGGGTGATGCATCATGCTGTGGAAGGGCTTATTTCTGCCCATCAGCTGTGGTGGAGGTTTGGGGTGCCTAGCTCAGTTGCAGATGTCTGCATTGTCTACATCTATATTTAGTCAAATCAATCCCATCTGATTGTGTCACACATAATGGGTATGATTAGACATTATCTCATTTTCCAAGTCGGTTCTGGTCTCAACATGAGTATACTCCACTAAAAGCCATCAGATTATTTTCTGCTGTACTGAATGACTAATGTTTAAATTTTTTTAAGAAAACTGCACCATGCTGACATACAGCCTGTTTCTTACTAGTGGATTTTTTTGTGCAACTTAAATCAGAAAGATCTAGTGTAGTCATGCAGATTGTGCAGAACAGGAGAGAAAACGGCTGACAAAAGAGCTCCCTCCAGATCTCGTTAGCAGTAGAAACATGAATGAGTTATAGTCCTGAGTCTTTTCAGTGAGTACTTGGAAATACCTGAGGCGTTCTGCTCCAAAGTGTTAAAATCTTCTCAGTAACAGCATGAGGAGCAAAGGCTAATTTGGTTCTTCTAGGCAGAGTTCCTGGTAGCCAAACAGTCCTTCAAATATTCTATAGCCATTCAAAGGAAAGTGTTTAAAGATTAGTTTGATAAGTTCTGTTAAGAACATTTAACAAATAAAACCAAAATAAGAGGTAGTTAGGAAATTATTGTTCTTTGAGTTGTAACTAAAAAAATAAAGCATTAACTTAGAAATACGATTTGTAACATTATAGACTTAATCGTGTTAAGCTCTGCTAAATCTGTGATTTGAGTTTGGTTATATATTTAGATATTTCTCCCAAATAACTGCCCTGTGTGTGGACTTCAGCACTGGGAACAACTACAGCACTTGTTCCCCAGACACCAGTTTTCACATCCCGACTCCCCTATCCAAAAGTGAAAAGGTTGAAACATAGGTGTTACAGGAATTAAATTGTGAACAGAACACTGGTGAACAGAAATTTCCTGTGGTCTAAAATGTGCGTATATGGTAGTTCTAACTAGGAGCCAAGAGAAGAGTGACGAGGTACTTTGAGGCATTTAAGCAGGGAGATGCTTGTGGGGTTGCCCCGTGTTGCGTTGGCAGGTGTTCACACATGGATGCACTTACACAGCCAGGCTCTGAAGTTAGGTGATAGTGAGGACACCTCCAAGATAATAAAAGTAGAAGTTTCAGGTCTGTAAAGAGGATTATGTCTCCCCTGCTCTGGATCACCCTTGGACACCACAGGGCCCGGGTGGGTGGCTGCCCAGGGAGATCTTGGCGAGGCCGCTCATCCCACCAGGGCTCAGCAGGGCGTCAGCGTAGGGCAGATGCTTTGGATTTAGCCCTTTGTGAGCTGAGCCACAGGTTGACCTGCTGACTTTGGAAACTGAGATGATAAAAGGTTATCGTGGGAGAACGTTCTGCGAAACATCTCAAAATGAAACCCATAGGGAGGCAAGGTAATTAATGATTGTACGAGGCCTGTATTGGACAAATGGTGATTGTAAAAGTTATATAGATAAGGTTCCTCTCTAAGTTCCCTTGAGGCTTCCTGGGAGTCTCTGGAGCAGCCAGCAAAATACGAATTAGGAGGTTTCAGATACTACATCAGTAAATAATGATAAGGGCAAAAACTTTACTCATAAAATGAGTGAAATTTATTTAGTTATGCATAGCATTTTCGAATAACTTCTGTCACATCATTGATTTCAGTGCACATGAAGTGGATGTGGGTGTTTATTCTGGCGCAGTGTCAAAATGGGTTTCAGTGTCCACAAGCATAGCCAGACATGGGTACCTCCTGCAAAGAGCTGTCGCTGCCCGTCACGAAAGCAATTTCAGAAGCTCAGGAAATAGAACACAAAAAGTGGTGTTTCACAAAGCACAGGACTTTTATTAGTTCTTTACCGAGGACAGCATTTAGGACGTGTTTCTTTAATCCTAGCAAAACAGGTGATTTAGGAACATTATTTAGCTTCTGACAGTGTTCAACAAAAGCCACCCTAGACATAGCAACACCAATTGCGTCACAGATGTAAGAGGTTGCATTTTACTCCGAATTTATTTCATGTTATTTATTATTCAGTATCTACATTTTGCTTTTGTAAAACCTGAGGAAAAGCACGCAGTTGCTCAGGGATCTGGTGACAAAATGATATTGTTTCCAGAAGAGAAAGAAGATAAATTGATTGTTCCATCTCAGGGCCACTAACACCAACTGTGAGATGCTAACATAAGTCAGATTTTTCCTTTTAAGGCATAAAAATGGCAATTTGTCAACTCCTTTGTGACCTTGAGGATCAGTATTAAAATGTGTCCTTTTCATGCTGAACAAAGCATATAAGACTTTTTTTAAAGTTTGCACTGATGGGCCAAGTTAATATTTAGGTTTTGCTCCATACCTGCAGTCACTGAAACCTTTCATTTCCTCACTAATGAACTTCAGGACAAAAAAAAGAAGTTCCACTAGAAAATAAGCTGCTTCATCCGTTAAGTTCCTTTGGTCCTATGCTAAATGTGTTAACATCAATGGGAATTTTTTCCTTTATTGTCTGTGGGTTTTGGATTTGAGTTGTTGCTGTTTTGAGAGAAACAGAATCAGCCAACAGATGTAAAACCAAATGGATTATGGATCTCCAGGTCAGTTTCAAGTTCCTGGTGGTGACATCTGCAAGTTTCTTTCTTGTAATTTGTTTTTTTTTTTTCTTTTTCTTTTTTTTCCTTGTCTCCCCCTGGAACCCTGGCAGACTAACTGAGCTGGGAGGTTAGCTTGCAGGTTTTCAGTGTTTTTGTGGAAGTGGTGATAGGTGTAAGAAGCCTTTCCTGGGTACAAGGTAATGTGAATTTTAGCTGAGAAGACATGTTCAGACTGCTTGCTTAGACATCGTTGATGTTGCCTGTTATTTTATGTGAAAATAATAACCGAAATGCTTCACCACCTGTGATTTCTTTGATGTTTTTGTGCTGCACACAGGAATCCTGAATGTAGCAGTACAGCTGTGAGCAGAACCTGTGTAATCCTGTTACTCCAGAGAGGGACTGAAGCTTCAACCAGGAGCTGTATATTCACTTCTTTCCTTGCAGTCCATTTTCCACAAGGATTCCTGCATAGGAGCTTGTGCAGTACGACTACTGGGGAGCAGTATTTCAAAGATGTGTATCAACAGATCTGTAAATCTGTCACTAGTCTGGAGAAGCACGTTTAGACCACCTTGCTAGTCTCTGTACTTCCAGGAATGGAGAATAAAAAAGGCTATTTTATTTTTTTTGTACCTCTGTAGCTGTTTGGTGGTATGGCGTGAGGATTCCCTGCTCTCTGAATATGCAGATGTGATGAATTTGGGCAGGGTACTTTCACTGGCATTGGTATCTAGTGGGATGTTTTGTAGGGCACAAGATTTTTTTGAACAAAACAAGAAACATGGAGTTTGAAGAGACCAGAATGCACCTGACCGTTCACTCTCCTGGAGTGTGTATGATCCGAATTCAGGCAGACTCTGACACCCGTGGATTTTAGTTTTGCAGAGAAACATCCAAGATCGTATGCTGCTTCAGGAAACTGAGTTTGTATTCTTGAGTAACTTCCTGACCTGAGGTCCTGGTTGTTAACTTTTCCCTGAATTTTCTCATGCTCTCCCCTATTTAAAGAACATTTTTCCCCTTTGGATCAACTGCCTGCCATATTCTCATTTTTTTATGTGCCTTAAATAACCCAGGTGCCAGCATGAGAAGTATAAGTCAAATTTCTTACATGGTTTTCCTTCTTGTCAGCAGTGCTTCCTGATACAGTTGTGGAATGATAACACAGCCTTTTAGGTCATTCTACCATTTTTTATAGGCCAGTCCAGCAAGTCCTACTCAGAAAACTCTCAGACTTCATTCAGGTTTTTTTTTTTTTCTCTAAGAAAAAGATCTCTAGTGAAGACTGATATTGTTGATGTTGTTTCAGTGATATTGTTTCATATTTGATATTATTTGATTATTTATTTCCAATTCTAACTAATTTAAAAGTATCTTTCCCTTCCCGGCTTTATTGTAATGTTTGCTTCTCTTTTTCTTTTAATTGAAATGAGTCAAAGACTTGAAAAATTACACCTCAGAGGCAGCAGGAATGAAAAGAAATATGTGGTCTTTGTCTTGGGGTTGTTTTTCTTCTCTAATCAGCTTGCAATAAGTTTAGCATCCTTTCAAAAAGTTCGTTATTGCAGTTGTAAACCTGTTGTGATTGCTCTAGCAGTTACAGTAAGCAACAATTTCATCAGAGGTACAGTATACATGAAAAGATATGCAAAAGAACACTGAAGAGTTAGACCTTGATAGATAGACTGTTATGGCTGATGATGCAGAGAAAGGAAATGTAACATATGAAACTTGTTTTTCCCTACTATAGAAATGAAAACACATTGATTTTCTCGGAAAAATATGAGGTCGACGCAGCATATAAGCATACTTTTTGCTCTTACTGACCTGGCTATGGAATGAAATAAACTCAAAGGAAATATGACAAATTCAATTAAAATCTCTTGCCTGACTTTCAGAAGGTTTGTAGGACATGTGGTTAGAGACCAATGTAGAAATAGATGAACAGAGAGCAGGAACAAGTTGTACAACTCTATATGAAGACCTAGAAGCAAGGTCCCAATGTTTTGTGTTTGTGAGTAGTTCTGGGGCACTGTGCTGTTCTCTATACAAAACACATTAATCAGAAGAAAGGTAAGGCTGAATGAGTCTTTATAAAGAACATTTAGTACTCACCTCTTTGTGTGTATTATTTCTGCTGTTTCTACTTCATTTCGTCTTCTCCTTTTATTCAGTCTTGAAGTTATGTTTAATTTGTTCTTAATTCTTTAACTGTGCAAATTTTCTCATAATGGATAGTAGAAGTCTATTGTCTTCTGCATTTTTCTTCTCTGACTCTCTCATAATGCCTGTCCTTTTTTCCCAGTAGTCTTTTCCGTTATTGGCTTATATTTTGAGAAACAGAAAACATAATATCCCAAAGCATGCAGACCTGAAAAAGAGTGAGCTGAATTCATCCACCTTATTTTTAACTTCTCTTGGTACCAGGAGTTACACAGTGCTTAAGGGGACACAAAAACTGTATAAATTCATCCACTCTGAAACTAAGGGTAGAATTAAATGAACCTATTTACTTTTTTGGATAGCTGAACTAGTTTTTCTACAGTGAACTTGGCCCAGATGCTTCATATCACTATTACTTATTTATACGTAAAATGTAAAGTATTTTTAGAAAAAAGAAAAAGCTCATTCTTTGCTTACAAGAGTTCTTTATTTAGGTCACATAAAAAGAAGGAAGCGGGTAGTTTTATACAATATACATGAAATGTGGATGAGGAAATGTAGTTCTGCTTGTGTTTCCAAATATACGACTCAAGATTCAAGCTGCAATGAGATTTGTAGCAAGGTGAGGAGAGGGTAACACACCAAACACCAGCTTCTTTCAGCTAAATTCAGCAAAGCTCTAGGTGATCTGAGTTACTTCTGCTGCTTCCACAAATGAGATCATTTGATTCTTTTAATCCATTAGGATTAAGTACTGGAATGCTTTCACTTTGGTTTTCTGAGTACAGATCATTTTCTGTTGTGGTTTTTTTGTTTGTTTGTTTGTTTTGTATGTAGAGATATCAGGTGTCTCTATAGAAGTGTATAATAAATTAAAGTATAATGCACTAAGATTTAGACTTTAGGATAGTCGTTTTCTCTGCTTACTGCTAGAAAAAGCAGCTCAGAATCAGCTTGGACTGTTGAACAGCTTGATTAATGTTGGATAAGATGGGCGGTTGAATAGGTTGGTACCTTCTAAAATTGTCCAATAGGTTCACTTACTATTTTTTATCAGTGTGGAATTGAAGCATTGCACAAGCTCCTAGAATAAAATGTCAGGATTTTCTTTTTTCCTCATTCTCTCCTAGTTGATATTCCACTTTGTTATTTATGTATCAGGCTATCTTGCATCCACTGATTTTTCTTTGTACACAAACCGATGTACCATTGAAATTCAAAGCTCAGCAGGGAGGTGGAGTGGCCATTCCCCTGGATTCTGCTGCAGCAAATTCTTCTGAGTGGAGTTGCCTGCAGCTGTGGTGCTCTTCTCCTTAACAGAAGGTCTCTAAATATTTGAAACCCTGTTTGATGCCATCTTTTGTGGACACAATTACTTGCTTCATCCCAGTCTGTTATTTGTTTTTTAAGTTGTGGATTTTTTTTCACCAAAACTGGCCAAAGCATAAATGCACTTTTTTATTTGTTCCTGGAAGATCAAGACTCACATAGATGTGTTACGTAGATTGTTTGTATTATGAGACAGATTTTTAGTATAATACAGAGAAAAAATCTCCTACTAATCAGAACAGAGCTGGAGATAGACAGCAATGGTTTAGTTTTTCTCAAACACAGTTTAACCTTCCACAGCCTGAAGCACCTCACGGTGCTTCTTACTTTAACAGGCAATGTTGAACTGATTATTTTCAGTCTCCCTATATCTACTTCATCTCTATATCAATTACAGTTGCATGCTTATGAAGTATGTTCCTGATGATTGCCGGTAAAATCAGGAATTTGCATTTGAGATCCAGCTAGGGACCTGCCGTGTTCTGATTCCTCTGCATCATTAGTAATCTGTGAAAGCTCAGTCAAAAAAAAAAAAAAAAATTGAATGTTTTAAAAGGAATAGGGGGTGGATGTATTTTTTATAAGCTAAATGCAAGAGTATTTGGAACTAATTGTTTGAGGTGCTTAGTAAATCTAATGAAGAATAATGGTCATGGTTCTTTTTTCCCCCTTTATACTCTGCAGAGAAAGAAATGTTTGTCTAGGCTCAGTGTAATACCCATTGTGTTTCGTAGAGAATGGTCAGTAGCATTAGAAGATGACCTGCTCTTTGTACAGGTTTAGCACTGATTGCTCTAAAATGTGTGAATGGAAATTTGGTGTTCTTGGAGATGGAAAGTGAATCCAAGCTCTGTATGGCAAGTCCATCTAGACAAAGAGCTGCTTGTTCCTTTCATGTTATTTCTTGTACTTCAATGGCCATCTCTCATTCTGTTGCTGGATTGTTCAAAGGGAAAGCAACTGTTCATGGAAAAGCAACTGTATACTCTCTGTATAACTATG
Source organism: Pampusana beccarii (assembly GCA_013399365.1). Lineage (NCBI taxonomy): Eukaryota > Metazoa > Chordata > Aves > Columbiformes > Columbidae > Pampusana > Pampusana beccarii. The sequence continues at coordinate 80,361 of VWYH01001015.1, forward strand.
ATATTTTAGTTTGATAAATAGTTTATTATATGAACACTCTGAAGTTTCTATGGTTTGCTCTATGGTTTGAATCCCTGGAAACAGATGATTTATCTGTCAATAGCCAGGAGAGTCTGAAAACAAGAGAGCATGCCTTGTTGAGTTTATGAAGTCCCTTTAAGTACCATAAAAATGTTGCATCTGATAAGTGGTATTTCTTGGAGATAGGATATTTATGTTTTCTAAAATCACTTGACAAGATTCCTCACTGGAGATTATGAGCTGTGGTAAAATAGTGTCGAGTGAAAGATGAAATAGGATATTGGCTGATTCCCAGGAACCAAGGAACAACCATAGATGGTCCTTTTCATAATGGAAAGGAGCTAAGAATGGAATAATCCAGCAGCCTATTTCTGTCAGAAAGGGGTTTTATTACACTGCTGGGCTTCTCCCTATCTCAGTGGTGAAAGGCAGCTGAAGAGTGGTAAAAGCACAGAGAGGAGAGACAAGCGCCGTCCTGCATCCTGAAAAAATCCTACCACATGCTCTGGGAAAGTAAACATACTCTTCATATTTCAAAGAATCAGAAATTGAAATGGGCTTTTATTTTCTGAAAATGTAATCTGGTTGGGATCGTTGGATTTTAGGGATTAAAAAACCCCATTTATTTCTTACAACTATGAGGGAAGAGCTTTTGATCCCAGATTACCTGGGTAGATACTTGTCTGTGTGCTGGACTCTGCTGCATCTCCATGTACAGTTTGTGCAACAATTCCCCTGGGGACTTTCAAAGTAGGGTCTCTTTTCAGCACGTTCTGATTTGGTTGATTGTTATTAACAGCTGTCTTCTAGGCTCAAATGATACGAAATGCAGCCCATCACTGCCCTAAATAGCTTTCATTTTACACATAAAAACATAGAACCCAAAGGACTGGGAAGAATGGTGCATTGTTTTTCAGGTTTTGTTCTATTATTTTAATTTCATTGTGTATTATTATTTACAAGCAATTTATTAATATCTGCTGGCAAGTTTGGATAAAGTAGGTGACAATATTGTCTTTAATGAGTGTTGGTTTAAAAATAAATGCAGGAGTTAAGAAGGTGCTTGGGGACAAGAGTTTCACAAATGAGGTTAATTATCACATATGTCAGGAAGCAGAGTTTGGTTTATGAAAAAAAAAAACACTGCAGAATGAACAAGGACTTCGGTTAAATGTGGAAAGGTACAATTAAAATAAACTAAAGAGGAACAATAATAACAAGAGTGTGAAGATTTCCACTTTTAAAATGTCTCCCCAAATGTGGCAGCTTTACAAGGTGAAGTGAAATTAATCTTTAAACATGCAGCTCCACTGTTATCGGAAGACTAATGCCTCAGGACCATAATAGGACATCTCTTCATATCTGAGACATAACTTAAAATATATCAAGCATTGCTTGAGTTTTCTTTCTCCTTTCCTTTCCTCTTTTTTTTTTTGTCAACAAGATTTAAGCAGCACTTTGTCTTGTACCTCTGTGCAGTCTCCTACAGATCTGCCTATTCTAGCAGGCAAAACAGAATCCTCTGTGAGATGCTGTTACTAAAGGCTGCTAAGTTAGGTTTACTTATCATTTCACAGATTTAGGCAGTTTTTACATAGAATCATCAAATCATAGAATCATTTTGGTTGGAAAAAACCCTTAAGATCATCATGTCCAACTATAACCTAACTGTAGCACTAAACCATGTCCCTAAGAACCTCATCTACACGTCTTTTAAACACCTCCAGGGATGGTGACACCACCGCTTCCCTGGGCAGCCTGTTCCAATGCCTGACAACCCTTTCCATGAAGAATTTTTTCCTAATATCCAATCTAAATCTCCCTTGGCACAACCTGAGGCCATTTCCTCTTGTCNACAGGATGCCAGGTGCAGCCTTTACCAGTGCTGAGTACAGGGGTATGGTCACTGCCCTGGTCCTGCTGGCCACACTACTCTTGATGGACACCATGATACATGCTGCACAGTGTTCAGCTGTGGCCAGTTGGAGTCACAGCCCCTGTGGTTCCAGAGCTGGGATTTTGCTGGAGCTTATAAACACAGAAATGTGCTTGACAGTCCTGCCTCTCCAGCCCTTGCTCTTTGCTTCGGGGCTCTGAGCTAGTGACTGTGAATGGTGTCACATCCCTGACCACAGACAGCCTGAAACTGTAGCTCCATGAAATATGAACTGACCAGTTATTCCCAATTAGATATCTGAGGTTTCCTGCCTTTATTTCAAGGTCACCTGATCCCAGCAGTGTTGAACCTTATAAGTAGTAAAGTGTGATTAAACAGGATTCAATGTACCTCACTGAAACTCCATGTGGTTGCATTGTGGTTTTTTTTTTGTTTGTTTGTTTTTTTCTCTAAAGGTCAAGATATGCTATGCAAAGTATGTTTCATACATTATTGTGTGTATTATTCAGAAGAGGGTAACTACTTTTAGAAAAAGGTTCTGACCTGCACTGTCAGATACTTCAAAGGACTTGAATTTCAAACTAGGGTTGGAGAACACAGGGGAAAACTTTCCTTGGCTGTATTTTTTACAGTTAATTACTCTTGTAGGTAGAAGTTCATCAGAATCATGAGGCTTACATCATTGTTCTCTAGCTGTGAGCTGTAGCTGTATAAGGTTTTGCAAAGGCAAGAAAGGTTGGATGTGGAGGATGATAGATGAGGGTACAGTAAATCAGTGGTGCTGCAGAGTTTATAGGCTGTTGCTGCAGAATCAAGAGCTCATACCATTGAACTTGACATTTCAGCTCTGGAATGTGCTGATGAAGAATGGACTGCTCCAGAGCTAATCAATTAGTAGTTGATCTCCCTGTCTTTCTGAGGCATTGTACTCAGATGTTAGTGTCTTTTAAAGCTTTTGTTTAATTTCAGGCGTTGATATTTATTAGAAATGAACCTAAATCAAGATCAGCTGCCTGAACACTTGAGTTCTTAAAATTCTAAAGAAAAAATGTAACTCAGGCCAGTTTCTAATCCTTGCACTTATTTGCACTGATCTCTTCAGTGTATTTTTATTTTAGGCGAGAAGTGATTTTATAAACATGAATCCATTGACTGTAAATTACTGCTATACTAAATCAGATTTCAAGTCTCTGTGATATATTGTGGCTTTAGTCAGAGGAGCAATGCAAATGTATTTTTGTCTCTAGTATATAGACATAGTTTCTTGTTGCCTAATTCAATAATCTTTATCCATACTCGTGTTTTTGTAACAAAATGCTCATGCAGAAATGAATTTTTATTAAGATATGTTGTTACAGCATGCACACATCTGTATGTTGCTTACTTTCAAATATTATAATTATTAACCAAAATTTGAAGCCATTCTAAGTCCTGGTCAGAGCATGAGAAAAGAAACAGCCCTTTGAAGAGGTTCCTGTGCTTTTCTTGTTTCTGAGACACCCAAGGGAAAGCTGTTCGCCTCTCAGGGTAAGCTGGACAGCCTCATAACCCTAGAGAACATGCCACTGCAATGTGCTTTTTACTGCCATTGGGATCAAAACAGATTATAACAGAAGCTGTTGGAATCTGCCATGGGCGATGCAAACAGCTACAGATACGGGAGGACCTTTACTGTATCTTTCTGCCCAGTGTAAAGGATTCAAAAGACAAATTAGTACATCTCCTCGGTTCTACCTGTGGTTCAAAAAAACCTTTTGAGTCTGGCACCTATATACAATTAAATACATGATTAGGTATGTTTATGATTTTATATATAAAATATATATATAATCGGGCAAGTTACAGACCTCACAGCATCCTGTCTCCAACAGGGGCCAAAATCAAAGTCTAAGAAAGACTGTGAGACTAGTGAAGACAAGGAGCCATACTTTCCTAGATTTCTCCACTTTACTATTCAGAGACTTCAGAAAGTTTGTATTTAATACCAGCAGTGGATTTCTGTTTGCTGAATTTACCTAGTTTCCCCTTGAACCTATCGTTAACTTTTAGCACCCGTAGCATTGTGTGGCAGGTTCCACATACTGACTGCACAGTATAAGGGAGCACCTGCTTTTGCTTGTTTTGGACCAGTTATCTGCTAATTTACTTACTGCTCTATTTTCTTCAATTTCCTTTGTAGGGAAGAGTTGCAGGCTCTGCTTGGGAAAAAAAAATAAAAAAGAGAACAGGCAGTATAAGTCATCATCTCTCCTTCCAAGTGCTATTTAAAAACATGCCTATGTGTGGTGAAAAATCAAAGAAGAGATGACAGAAGGAAAACACACACTATAGAAGCACAATGTTGCATTGCCAGAGAGTTTTAACTATGATGTTCTGTCAGTTCATCAGTGCATGCTCACTAGAGGGAAGGGGTGTGTGTGTATGTGTGTAAATGGGGCTTTACTCTTTCTAGGCTCACAGCCGATCTCTTGGATTCTCCGTAGCAGAAGTTCACTCATTACTGGGAGGTTTGAGCCACGTGTGAGCTGTCCTGGGGGCAAGGACTTAGGTCAGGAGACTGACTGCAAGCACCCTATTTGTGAACTGTAGAGAGTGAGTGGATAGTAAAGCATTAAATACTGAGAAAAGAACCTGCCCCTTCTGGACCCATAGGTTTCAACCTGTTTTCTGTTTAGTATTCACTAGAACTAGAGATGTAGTTGCTTTTAAGGTTTAATGCAGATCAGCTAAAGGACCGCTATTACTGATTTATATAAGAATAATATGCCCAGGCTGTGTTTGTGCAGTTGTGACATGGGCAACCATGAGACGGAGCTTGGTAGAGAAAGTCCATGTGAGATTACATTGTCTATTTTGCTGTTTGCTTGTCTTCTGAATAACATCTGTTCACTTGAAGAGTCAATACAAAATGTTGATTGAAAAAAAAACCACTGTTTTTTGCATCGTAGCCTGTTGTTCTGACTAACAGATATAAACATAATGCGAAACAAGAGAGACTGGTGCAATGGACAGAGGGAGAATGCAAAGAAACAAGGAAGTCATACTAAGGAATATGACAGACAGTCGTCTTTGTGGCACAGACCAGTGTAACTGTAGATATTTGTTAAGTAGCGTTAGGCTATAGATTTCCATACACTTTGGGGTGACTTTAACAACCAGTGTCACCACAAGAATCAGGTCTCTCTCCTCACTCCTCACCACTGATTCCTGTCCTCATACTACCTCTTATCATGTGCCAGGACAGGTGTTTGCATCTGTGCGAGAAACTGCACTAGGGAGCCGAGCTTAGGGTAAGCTGGGTTTTTTGGGGGTGGTTTTTTTTTTTTTTTCATTTAGATAAGCTCCTTGATTGGGGTCAACCTGAAGATGCCCCAGTACTTATGTCAGAATAGGAAATGGCATGACATGGGAGTAGCAATGAGCAGCCAAAGCAGAGCAGAGAGTTGGGGAGTGTTTCTGCAAGAATGCGCATGAAACAACACCCTGACCTAATTTAGTAAACAGTTAGCAGAACTATTCCACCATATAAATTATGACAGCGTAAGAATTAACCTGTTTAGTTGAATAGAAACTGATTTTAGTCCTTTTGAAGCTAAAAAAAAAATTTATTTATCCCTCAGTCTCTATGGGATGAACATTTTGTGTTACCAGATTTGATGTGGAGAGATGAAACACTGAACCTTGTCTGTAATTTATAGTTTGAAATATAGTTTCTCTTTAAGAATCTTAGTGTTTCCAGCAGGAGAGTACCGCGATCAAGTTGCTTGTATATAATAAAAGTTTGCTTTGTTTGTATCCAGTTTTAGCATTAGTACAACTATCCACGCTCTATTTTAAGTACTTTTATTTATAACCAATTGGACACAGCAGTAAAGCACATACTGCATGGTAGCGTAACATTCCATAGATCTATATGAGAAAAGGGGTTTGCTTTTATTTGAACTTGTCGCTTTGTTCCTAAGGATCTCTAAGTAAATAACAAGGGCTGTCTTGTTGACGTCTGCTACTTCATTACTAATGTAATGATGTTCTGTTTATAGAGGCCTGTTTGTCATAGCCAGCCAGCTGTGTTTGTGTTACAGCCTTTGTATTGACTGTCATCCTCCTAACTGGACAATGTTTTAGCTGTGTTTCGAAAAACATGACCTGTTAGCTTTAGTCATGTAGTCTACAAATCATTGCGAGTAGTCTTATGCTGGTAATAATAAAAATATAGTAATAGAAAGAAGTGACGTTAGGAGAGTTACGGAAACTTCAGTGGTGCATCTAATATGAACTAGATGGACCTTTTCAGTAAGCTCATACCTAAGTAAACAAATGGATCCTAAATTGCCTTCTCTGATAAAGTCAGACCCTGAATTTTTAGGTTGCTAACCGTAGTAGCTTCTTAACATAGAAAACCCAGTGATAATTAATGGAAAGAAGCGGCTTGCTTGAGGCAGCTGGTCACCTAACAAGTGTTATCTACAGTTCTTTTCATGATAGCAACTGCTGATAGTCACCTCATAATGGGGTGGGCAATGAAAGCGGGGAGCTCACTGGACATTGTGAGCACAGCAGGCAGCTTGCACAGCACGCATACTGTGCAGTGTTCATAGCTCTGTAAAAGATGTGGCTTGAACTGGACAGCGAACACTTGACCGCAAGACTGAATTTCTGAAAGGAGAAATAGTTTTCAGCACCAACACAAGGAGCCTCAAAAAGAACCATCCGCTTCAGTGACAAAGTTAGATACTGCCTGGTAACTAAGGAGGGAACAAGACACAGGACATTTAATTTTGCAAAACGTGCCAACTCAGTTATATACAAATTCTTTAAGCCCCAACTCCAAAGGCATATAGATACCTCTGGAATACCAGAATGATTTACTTTGTCTCAAAATGGCTATGCATAAGACTGTAAGAATAGATACAGAATTCAGCATATCCCTTGGAATATGCTGGAAGTGGGATATCTCTGTAAAGACAGGGCAATGAAGGCTGTGATGTACTTTAGGTATTCCATATAAGAAACACAAATCAGTTAGCAAAGTAACCAGCTGTTAAATTTATGCTAAAGTCATACTTTGTATTTCATTTGCTGCTACCTTTTTTTCCACTCTTGTAGTTAAAATGATAGCTTTAATTTGAATTATTTAGACTTTTTGATCTTTGTTTAACTGTTGTGGAAACCAATAAACTTTGAGTGGTCTGTCTCCAGAGCAGTAGACGATGTAACAAAATTCTACAGTGGGCACCAAAAGGTACTTCCTGGAAAACGTGTAAGAAATGTGGAGCTATAATTTTCCTATTGAGAAGCTGGTATAGAGGGGAACAGTGGTGATACCAAGTGCCAGACTTAGTAAGGAGTTCCCTCTGGTGGGCACACGTTGGTATTCTCTGCCAGCTTCTGCAAGAAACAGTCTGGAAAGAAACAATTCCTGGCTTTAAACAACCTCACAGTACCACACAGATCAAATAATTTGTGAAACTAGGCAATTACACTTATATTAAAGTGTGTTTTAAAGGGTGAATGCATTCAGCATTTTTTTACTGTTGAGGAAAAATGTTTGAGCAGGTATGTTTTATATTAGATACAAAGGTCCTAGTTTTGCAGACATAGCTGGACACTGTTCTGAGCAAGATCAAGTACTGGGAATAGCAATTCAGTTTTTCAGTCATGACCCTAAAATTAGACTTCAAAGTTTATATTTAAGACTTATTGTCAAAAGCTTCCAGCAGCCAGTGTGAAATTATGCATGTGCTCAGGTACTACAGGATCTTCAGACCTACACACCCAGTTCCATAGTGGTCTTCTAAAATTTAAAATTACACTAATCCCCAAAGAAAAGGATGCTAAAAATAACAAGGTATCTTTTGACTAAGCAGTCTCAATCCATTTCTTAGTGTCATCTATCCTGCCTTACCATCCTATGCGCTTTAATCTGCTTTACTTTCTTTGCCTTGCAAGTATGGTATATAACAGGTTCTGGACTGCTAAAGTGCTCTCTTATCTCTTCGATACAAAAGCATTTGCACAACATAGTAAATCATCTTGGAGAAAACACTTCTTGGCAGATGTAAACAAAAAGCTATGGCAGTCCAGGTCTCAGAAGTGCCTCCAGGGCAGTCCCAGAAGACACATCGGTTTCAACCATAATTTCAAATAACAGTCTGAAAAATGGCATATTTCATACTTGCTGTGAGGTGTGCATCTTCTGGTTAAAAAAGAAAACCAACAACAACAACAAAAAAATCCCACCACATAAGTAAATATAGTCTTATTTGTACCTTTCAAGTGCTGCAAAATGAAATACTTAAGGGATGTTCATTACGGGCTTTTCTCACTTCTAATGCAGTCACTGTTATTGCTTATTTGGAAATTTTATTGTAAATGTCTACAGCTGGTTTTAGCTTGTTATTTACAGAGTGCTTCGGCTCTAGCCCACTTACATTTTATTATCAGCTTCTAAGGGTTATGGGGGAACTGTGGATCTGTGTACCAAAGTGGGTATAAATAAGAGGCCTTTCCCATTATCGTAAAATAGATCAAGGAATGATCAAAAATCAGCCCAGGTAGAAAATGCCAGCAAAAGAAGCCGTATTACTGCCTGTGAGAGATAAACGTCTCTGATGCTCTATGGATCGCGGCCCTATGAGCTCTCCCAGCCGCTCTGTGCTGAGCTCAGACCTGGAGACGGCAAGAACCAGCCCTGACTTGGTGTCCAGGCCTGTGGAATGAGGCTTTATCAACACTTCACATACCGAGGTGTCCTTGTTTTCTTAAAAACATGTTTGTCTTTTAGTGAATTTTCCTGTCAGCTAAAGTCTTCTTACTAACTGCACTTTTCTGAAAGCTAGATGCGTTTTTTGGTAGACATAGCAATGGAATGCAAGGTCATTGATAAGGATGGATGCACATCCTGCGAGAGCAGTGAACTTAAACAGGTGACCAAAAACTAACCAACTAAGTATTCCATCCCATTCACGTGCTACTTCATATAAAAGTGGGAGATCATGAGGATCTTGTCCCTTTTCCTTATGGACGACATTGGGAGATGACCTTGCGAGCAGTCCCTGCAAACTGAGGCCTAGTGACAGACTGAATCCAGTTCTGGTTGGCTGCAGGATCCAGTCCAGGACTTCCAGGTGCTGCCCTACATCTGCTGGAGCAATTCTGATTTGCCAGGACTTTCAAGATTGGTTTTGTATATTTTGTATTTTCTCTATTTTATTGGTAGCATTTATAAAACATTTTTAATTTTTTCCAACTCTCTTCTCTCGGTCCTTCTTTCTCTTTGAATCACCTGTCCACAGTCGGAAGAGGGGAGAGGGGAGGCAAGAGTGGGGGGAGAAGAGGTTAACAATACATCTGCCACGGTTTATCACCTTCCAATCAGACCTTGACACGAGGTTTGTATGGGCTCTAACTTGGATGATCAGATGCAAGCCAGGGAGTTGTCCTGGTCTGGAGTTTGTTAGGAGTTTCCTGAGAGATGTGTCTTGTGAGAGCTGCTTGAATGTGCTTTGTAGCAGTAAAGGACGTGGAACCATCCTTGTCTGTAGTGACTGACTGAGGATGGAGAACTGCAGAAGAAGCAGGAGTGCTGAATAACATGGTCTGAGGGTTTTGTCTTCCCTCATAAGACAGATGTGTCCCTGTTAATGATTTGCAGAATCAAATCGTAGAATTTGCAGAATCAAATCGTAGAATTTGCAGAATCAAATCGTAGCTGGGAGAGATGTGAACATCTTCACCAGTTGCTCTCCACCAAGCAAGGTCAGCTGTCCATAGCCATTTCTACCCCTTGTTTATCTCAGATCTCTGGCAATGGAAAATCCAAGTTTTTTTCAGATATTTGTTTACAGCTCTTCACTGTCTTACATATAGAATTTTAACCTAATCTTCTTTTCTACAGCCCATCACTTTTATCCCTGTAGCGTGGCATCACATAGAGGTTCAGACCATGTGTCTGTCTAAGCTCACATCCTATATCTGATTGGACTAAGTATATATTATTTAATTTTATATACAGTTTTAAATATTTTTTTTATATATTGATATATCATTTTATAAAATGTCTTGCAAATTAAATATAATTATGTTATATGCAACATATATAACTATATTAAATATATACGATAACAAAGAGTAGCAGAATAGAACATCTAAATGATCCTCTTTCCTCTGAAGTATTTTCTCATAGTCAAGTTTTAGGGGCTTTGGAGCTACAGGTTGCCTACTAATCTCAGACCTGAATAGAGACAAGTTCCCTCGCTTTTACACCGTTGCTTTCTGCACTGACTTCCTTCAGCCTTCTCTAGTTTAACTAAACCCTACTTCTACTTTATTTCATGTCCTCCAGACCTTTGATCATCTCTACAGTCATCTTCTAGACTAATTCCAGTTGTTCTGTATTGTTTGCGACGTGTAGAGCCTGTGTCACCACGTTTGTGTAATACCATATTATTTCATACTTCCAAACTAACCTGGGCCAGTCCCATCTTTTAATGTGTGCTTGCTTATTCTGACTTATGTGCAAAACTTTTTATTTGTTTTCAAATTGTATGGCATTTATTTCAAATCACTTCTTGTCAGGCCCATTCAAAATTCTAGCCTTGCTTTCCTCCTGTTTTCGATTGTTCACAGACTAAATTCGTATGCAAATTTAAAACATGGAGTTTCTATTCCATCATCCATCAAATTTAATGCATATATTAAATAATACCAGATCTAAGTCAGATTTTCTGAGCAAATTGTATAACCTTGATTGATAACTAGTTTTCCAACCGTGTGCTCTCTTCATAATTTCCTTCAGCCTCTTTCTGTGTTTTTTTTTTGTTAGAATATAGTGTGTGACAGTAGCAGAAGCCTTACTGAAGATGTGTGATGTATGTATGAGTCCTGCCTGGTTCACATGGTTTCTTATTCTGGTACAGAAGTAAATCAGATTGTTTCAAGATAATTTTTCTAGGATGTTTGGTGTTAATAGTATTCAGTATTACTTCTTATCTGTCCAGAAGAGGGCTATAAAGTTGGTGGACGGTTTGGAGGGGAAGCCGTATGAGGAGCTGCTAAAGTCACTTGGCTTGTTCAGCTTGGAGAAAAGGAGACTGAGAGGAGACCTCATGGTGGCTGCAGCTTCCTCACAAGGGGAGAAGAAGGGGCAGGCACCGAACTCTTCTCTTTAGTGGCCAGTGAGAGAACCCNACAGTCTATGATTCTGTGATTCTATGATCTCCTAAGTAATTACTAATAATTAACAGTTTACCAACAGCGTGTTAGAGTTAAATTTGAAAATTATTAAGTTTACACTGTCTTTTTGAATTATTTTTTTTTTCTTTTTAAAAAGGTCTGTGGCCTTTAGAGTTTTCTGGAATCTCACCCACAAAGGTGATTCAGAGGTGATTATTACTGGTTTCAACGTCGTTTCAGCCAGTTAACTTGAGTTTTAACAAGCAGTGGATACTGTTGTCGTACTTAGTAACTGGCCAGTTTTTAGAATTCTTGAACTTCAGGAGATTGACGAGTTTGTGGTTAAGCCAGTGTGGCAACCTAACTCTACTTTCTCTGTTTTGCTCTGAAAGTATTTATCTCTATGACTTCAATATTTTAATTCAGGATGCTGCTGGCAGTATACGTGAGTACACATTTGTTTTCTCTTCATGAGAACCACAGGCATTATGTCTGGCTTTGCATTAACGCATGCAAGTAAGGGACTTCAGTGTGGTTTCTCTTACTAAGGCACTGTCACGAAGACAAAAGCGTAATTGGATTTTGTGAGTTTATATGTTCTAATTTCCTAAGAAGTTGTATAGTCTTCTTCCTGAGGTTATAAATTTTTGAAGGTAAGCCAAACCTCAAGTTTAAGTGAGTTAACAGAGTACTCTTACACAGTAAGTTTACGGCATAGTAAACCCTTTTACGTGAGTAAAGGAAAAAAAGGAAGAGGCTGCCCTGTCACTGTGCAAGCTTGTTCAGCCTCTAGCAGACTCTCCTGAAAGGCTTTTTACTTTGGATTATAATGCTGTGCAGGCTTGCAATTGTTCCCCACACCTGAATTTCCCAGCTCCACAACTCTTCATAATGACAGTCTGTCCGTAGAGGGAGTTGAGGGTCAAAGTTGGATCTTTCAGCCCAGTTCTTTCAGTTCATAAATCAGAGACTCACTGTCTGACACGTGATTAAGTCAGCAAGGGCAGAAGACTTATCTCTGGCTCACAGAGGAATCCACTATGCCCAAAAGATTTCTTGAATGTAAATGCACCAGAGAGAGAGCCAAAATGTACATTTTAACACAAAATGGTTGCTAATCACTTTACTGCAAACACTGACATGTGGGTTTATTGTGTAGTTCAGGAAGGTATCCTCAAGTGGATTTTTGTTCTGTGGTGGATTTAACTGCATGGACACAGTAGGAAATGAGATGGGCTTGATTTAGCTGAGCAACGTGAAGGTTGAGAGGGGACATGATGTGATGTGTTTGTTTGTTGCAGGTAACCATTGTCAGGGAAATGTGCTACTAAATTTGAAATACAATTCTGTTTCCTAAACAAAAACAATTAGGTATAAATTGGCCATTATTAAATTTAAGCTGAAAATTAGATGAAAGTTTCTAGCTGCTAGAGCAATCAAATTCTGGATTAGTCTTTCAGTGGGATTAGTGAAAGAAAATAAAATTCTAGCAAGACAGCAATTTCCTTTAATACAGAGCCTGATCTTTTAATGGGAATTATTTGAGGTGGTATCTGTATTTGTAAGGGACTGACTTTATCATCCTTCTGTGATCTATGCTCCCACTAAATTATATGCATTAAAGAAGGCCTTAATCTCACCTAATCAGCTAGGATTCTTCTTTTAACAATGGAAAAAATGTAGGTACTGCACATGAAAATTTATGCTATCCTAAAATAAATATTACATGTAGATAAGAGAATTGTCCCTCCTTTATCTACAGAGTAGATCAGAATGACTAATTTATGCTGGAATCCTACTGTTCCTATTGTTAGAAGTGAGATGAGTGGAATACCACCATATATAGTTCATAAAATCGACATTATTATGCTTTAAGTAGAAAATACAGTAGAGACTGGGTGACCCCTGCTGCTCTCTTGCGTTTGATTTGTTATTTTGTAGAACCCTTTCCTATAATATGTGGTATCCAATATTCCAGATATTCCAGGTATTCCAGACTTGGTCATACTGGCTCTTAAGTAATAAGTAGCAATAAGTACAGTCATTTAGACCACATTTCCCCCAAAGTGCATTAATAATCTGTGGCAACCAAAGGTTATTCAGTAGTTTGGGAAAGCTGAGGTTTCAAGTGACTTTAAGACTTATGTGGCCAGAATCTGTGGTAATGGGTGCTAACGTGGGCATCGTTTTGATAAAAAATGGGCTGAAAAGACCTTAATAATAATGAAATAAATGTAAGAACATCGTAACTAACAGGACTGAACATACTTTTCTAGATCATCAAATTCTTTTTCTGCTGTTGGAGGCAATCGAGTATCTTATACCCTTCTTAACAAACTTCTGAATTAATATTTACTGTGTGTATCTAATTAAGCATAAATAATAAAGTAGAATGATTTGCTTTCTCTGTTACAATTAAACGTATTTATAGGCTTGTGCTGCAAGAACCATTTTTAATTACAGACCCTTAACTTTAATTAACTGTAATTGCAAATGGGCAAACCAGGAAATTTCTTTTGTACATATAAAATATTGGTGCAGGGGAAATGAATTACACTGAGATTCTAGAACTGTGCATCAGATATGTGCTACAGTCAAGCAAACAATCCAAAAACTTCTTTTTCATTCTGTGATAAGTTCTATTCCAGAAGATGAGCTACTATCTAGAGAATGTACGTACTTAACTTCCCATTTAAGCAATGATTTCCTTCTAAATATAGGCAAGGAAAGAGGAAATGCTACTGGACACACAAGCTAATTCTCAGTATTCTTCACTAGCAGTGATTACTTTTTGTTTTGATGAATCATACTGAATGTTTTGCTGGAATAGAAATATAATTGGTTTCTATTATTTGAAAGTGAAAGAGGAAGTGTTTAATGAACTGCAGATTTTGGCTGGTTGCCTGTAGTTGTCAATATCTCAGTAAAAATAATGACCGTGATCCTGTTGCAGGGTTTATTTCCTTTCACTTTATAAGGATCCAAATGCTAACATATCCCTTGGAATATGCTGGAAGAAAGTGTTAAAAGCAGTACAGTCAAAGTTTTTGTATCCATTTTTAATGAATTTGTTCTTTTAGAGAAAATCTGACTTTTTTTTTATCTGTTAAGCCCTAAAGACATTCTGTGTTTAATTAAATTTGGTAGAAGCGTACATGTACAAGATCTGTAACTACACTATGTATTGTTTGTTTTTATTTTAGCTCTAGTTCATTTCACTACAAAAGTGTATTTTTTTTCAAGCATTGCACAATTTGGATATACAAAAGCAATGGTGAATAAAAATCAGTTCTGATCAGTTGATTAGAATCAACTAAACTTTTTTTTCTCTAAATTTTATGATTATTACACTGAGCCTCTTTTTTTCCGGGAAGCTATAAAGCTCAAGAAACATATAGCCTGATTAAAACCCTTGACCATAGGATTAACTTAGTTGGGGTATTTAAGTCATTTATTTTTCGGGAACTAACCCTGTTGTTGAAGTTACGGAGCTTGTTTCGCTATGGTCTTGCCATAGGCATCTCTAAGAATTGCTCAGTGCATATATCTTAAAACCGAGCAAGTTTTAAAATTTCCCTTTACATTCTTTCTATTTTTCCCCCCTCATGTTTACTTTAACTTCCTACTCTTTCCTGTTTCACAAATGATTTTCAGCCTACCAATGCACTCTAATATTCCATCTTTGAAGAAACTTTTCAGAATGACGTTAACAGTCCTCTAAGCTATAACTTTCAAAACTGGGGAGTCTGGTATCTGCTTTCTCTGCCATGATCTCTTCTTTCTACCATTTCATTCCTGTTCCAGTTTAGCACACACATTTCCAGTTAAAGACTCGTAGATATATCAAAAGACTGTCTGCCATTTAGTGAACTTAGTTTTTGGCACCAATATTGTTGCCAGTGCCAGCAACATTTTCATTCTTTCAGATTTCATGTTTTTTTATGAAACCATTCCAAAGGGTGTCTTTTCAACAAATATAAATATCTTTTTTCTTTCAAAATATATGGAAATACGCATGGAAAAATGTCAACCAGCCATATTCATGTATAAGATATTAGCTTATATCCACACTCTGTCATGTGCTTTGAACCCACAGTAACTGAGAAAGCCTTTGTGGAGATCTTGAGGAGTAGAAGAGGATGGAACCTAACTCTATTCCATATCATGAAATGACATTGTCCAAATTAAGGCTGTAAACTTGCCATTGTAGCATGGTATTAGTGCTGTCTGTATATTGCATGAAGTTGTAGTTGTCATTTTTGGTATATCCTGCATTCCATATTTGTGATTACTTTGCAAAAAAAAATGTCCTTTTAGATTTAACACTTGGGCAATTTGAAGCATTTCCCATGCTGCAGAGGACTGTATCTCTGGAACTGAGGGGGCATGAGGCAAAAAGGAAATTTATACTAAAGTTAAATATAAACATTCTAGAAGAAATAATATCTTGTAATGTTACTTTTTTGTAAAGAAATTTTGAATCACAAAGAGCTAATTTTTTTTTACTGTCATTTAAATACTTAAATTCATGTTCATTAGTAAGTATTAAATGAATAAAATATTGCTCATGGTTATTATTTAGTGGGAAATACTGATAATAGTGAAGAGTATTTAAGCATATGTGTGTAAAGAATCATTAAGCTACCATTCAAAAATAAAAAAGATGAAGTTGTAGTGAATATTATGGAGTTTAGCAGACTAATTTTAGGAGAGAAAATGATTTGCAATTGAATTTCCATTGAGGATTAGAATCTTAGTTGACTGAAATGAGTAATGAATTAGATTTTGTTCTTGTTAAAGAGAATGTAGCATATTTTATAGCATGCCTCATCAAACATAGCTTTGATATGGTTCACATTATGTTTTACTAATTGAATCATTATTAAGTAATTAATTAATGTAAGGTGCAAGGAATAGATAAGGGTTTCAGTAGCAGAAATGCACAACATTTCAGAGCTGTCATGAAGTAAGAATTGGCAGGATTTGTTGGCAAGCCATTGAGTGGAGGAATAAAGAGGATATCAAGGTTATGAACCGTAATAATGAGAATGATGGTGGAGATGGGAAGTAACAGATGTCATACAATGTAGTCAACAGGCTTTTATCTTGTACAGTTTCAATGTAGGTCTGAGCATTCAATTACAGATGTCAGAAAAACATCAGCAGGGTGAAAAGGAGAAACCGGACCTGAAATTTAAGTTAGATAGTTGCTGAAGTAGTGACGGGAGTAAGAATAATAAGAGCAGTGAAGTCAGCCTGCTGCTTTTCTGAAGCAGAAGAGGGGAATTTGAAGAGTTTCCGTGCTGTGTGCCCTGTGCTGTCCTGTGTGATCCCTCAGCCCTCACCCCGTGGCTGCTGAGCCCCTTCGCACCATCACTTGCCTTCACTCTGAGTGGTGACCGAACACCAAAGTAGACCAAGTAAAGAGTTTTGGGTGAGTGGCCTCCAGAGGGGGTGGTGGCTTTCAGAAGGGCCCCCACAGGGCATCTATGCTCACGTGGTGTCCCTGGGTTGCCTCCTCCCAGCTGAGCAGATGTGGGCTCTTCTCACCACCGCAGACTGTTGATACTGGCTGTCTCTGGGCTGCGGCAGTCATTGCATTTATCAGGATTCTCTGGGTCATCTTTGTATTTTAGCTATATATTTAAACTGTGAACCTGAGATCTGCTCTTCTATTTTTGTGATACCCAGTTGTTCCAGTGAACTCCTTCAAAATATCTGCTAGATCTAGCCAAAGTGCCAGAAAGTAGTACATTGATCCAGAGAAAACGTAGTGTCCGTCTTGCTACAATTCTCAGACTTTGCTGAATGTTTTCTGTTGGAAATATTCTTGTAACCAGAAAGTGAAATCTTAGCATACAAAATCGTTATAATACTTTCTTCTTTTCTACAGGATGTTTCAAAAAGCTGTGCCCAATTTCAAAGCGATATGTTACATTGATGGCAATACATTACAGTTACACACACACACACAAAAAAAGAGGTATCTAGCAGTAATCATTTGAAACTCACACTTTCAAGTGGTAAGAGTTTCACTCATGGGTGGTTCATGGTTGCAGAAACATACTGATTGCAAATATTTTTGAAACACACTGTAGATTAAAATAGGAAGCACTTTTTTTCATGAAGTGACTGTATATATCAGAGGGATGTGTAGGATACCAAATGATGATGGTTTGGATGAAGAGTGCTGGAAAAACAGAGAAGTTTCTGTGTAAACTTGAGAAAGAACCTTAACTTTAAAACTGTTATTCTACCTATGTAACATGAAGCACAATCCATCTTCACTAAAATGATGCAAAAACTGTGGAGAATGAAATAGAGAAAAATGTGTAGTCTTAAATGATGGTTGACTAGGGCTTTTTCTTCTTGTTGAAATAAAATGTAGCTGGCTACTGATTCCAGGGCTATGTAGCAACAGGGCTTACGAAGTGCATCAAAGTCAGGATTTCTGGTCTCCCTGTGGCATTAAAAATATACAGAAGATAAATTATTAAATATTTTTATTCATTATTATTTAAAATGGATATCCCCTTGAATACAACAGAACTAATAATTTCTCTATTTCCACACAGCCGAGGCAACGAGAATAGACTAGCGCTACGGCGACAGACCATCCTCCGGGAGAAGGGGAGGAGACAGGCCAGCCGAGGGCCGGCCTATATGTTCAATGACCACTCAACAAGTCTTTCTCTTGAGGAAGAGCGCTTTCTGGATGCAGCAGAATATGGAAATATTCCAGTGATTCGCAAAATGCTGGAAGAATGTCCCTCGCTCAATGTGAACTGTGTGGACTATATGGGGCAGAACGCCTTGCAGCTGGCGGTTGCCAATGAGCACCTGGAGATCACAGAACTTCTGCTGAAGAAGGAGAACCTGGCCCGGGTTGGGGATGCCTTGCTTTTGGCTATTAGCAAAGGTTACGTGCGGATAGTGGAAGCCATCCTAAACCATCCCGCGTTTGCCGAGGGCAAGAGGCTTGCATTGAGTCCGAGCCAGTCGGAGCTCCAGCACGATGACTTCTATGCATACGATGAAGATGGCACGCGGTTTTCCCATGACGTCACACCCATCATTCTGGCCGCTCACTGCCATGAGTACGAGATTGTCCACACTCTGCTGAGGAAAGGAGCTCGGATCGATAGGCCGCATGACTATTTCTGCAAGTGCAGTGAATGCAATCAGAAACAAAAGCATGACTCTTTCAGCCATTCTAGGTCTAGAATCAATGCCTACAAAGGTCTGGCCAGCCCCGCTTATCTGTCTTTGTCCAGTGAAGACCCCGTAATGACTGCCTTAGAGCTCAGCAATGAGTTGGCTGTGCTTGCCAACATTGAGAAAGAGTTTAAGGTGAGTAGAGGGTTACCGATTCTGACAGACACAGGATTGCAAACTTCAATCAAAGGTCTTTCTCCCTTTCTTTGAACAGTAAAAGGTCATCATCATCTTCAGAAATCAGCATGCTAACGTGGAAAAATGTGTAATTGTTTAGTGAATGGGGCATTTAAATATTTGGGAATATCTTGTTGCTCTGTGCTGATCGTAATTCATGCTGCTTATGTAGAAGATGCCAGAAAACTGGTTTTCCAGTTCCTACCAGGCAGGATAGTAAAGGAGTCCTTTGAAACCCATGGGTGAAGCTGGCTTAGGACAGGGGAAAGAGGAGACTGAAGTGGGACAG
Source organism: Pampusana beccarii (assembly GCA_013399365.1). Classification (NCBI taxonomy): domain Eukaryota; kingdom Metazoa; phylum Chordata; class Aves; order Columbiformes; family Columbidae; genus Pampusana; species Pampusana beccarii. The sequence continues at coordinate 99,134 of VWYH01001015.1, forward strand.
TTTGGCCATGCATGCAAGCCAGATTGCAGGGTTCTACTAAACCCTCGTACATTCTTATTGTTTTCTTGGAATTGGACTGAAAATTTCTCACTTCTCACGATGTTTTAGAGTTATTTACTAAAGTAACTCTAAATAATGTCCTTCTTGTCCATTTTTAATGTGTTGCTTTTCTCTGTTGTTTGTACTGCTTCCTCTTTTTTATTTATTTGTACCTATTTGCATGTGAACTCACTGAACTTAAAGACTTGTTCAGTGTTATGTAGAATTTTTAATGTTGCAAAAATTTATGACTTTTTAAAAAAAATAAATAGTTGAGACCCAGGGATTCAAGGCCCCTTATATCCTTGAAGCATTTGTTTGTTGTTGTTTTTTTTTTTAATTATGTAGATAAAGTGGTGGACAACCTACACAAATATTTGCTACAATTTATGTAATAAATAAATTTACTTAAGACAGCAAGAATGTAAGCTTTTTGCTCTCAGTAAATGCAAAGTTAGGCTTTGTGCAAACAGTGTTAATTATGATTTAGGTTAGCTAAAATCACTTGGACTGGGTTTACATTGTGGGACCAAGTTGAAAGCAGATGCTAGTACATTATACTGCTATGACACAGCAAGATATCTAGACTTCACCAGCAGGAGATCAAACCACTTCCAAAGCAAGTAGAGTTTTTTTTTTTGCATTCCATTAGGAAGAGTTTGAAGTTGCCATGGTCAATGTTAATCTTCTCAGCAGTAGCACAGTTCTCAAGGCCATGAACCCATCTCTGCACAGCCAACCTGAGCTGAGATGCTGCAATTCTGAATTAATTACTCCTGACTCGTTCTTGCAGGTGTACCTTTATGGCATCAACCTGCTGTAAGAAGCTGAAATATTTCTTGGAGAGGAAATGTGCAAGAGGTTCTTAAAAACAGCAGCTAAACAGCTGGAATAGAAACAGAGGAGAATTTTTATTTTATTTCAGTAACACCAAATTCTGGCAAGGTTCTTTCAGCTTAAAGCAGAGGATGAAAGTCTGCCCCACGGAGCCCCTGGTAGAAATCCTTAGGACATCAGTGGACTGAGATTTCATCCAGTGCTTTCATATACAGTTCAAAGAATATTTAAACCACATACTCTTGTTTCTTTCTCTTCAGCAGCTGCTGAAGATGTGAACAAAAGAACTTGATTAACTTAAAGATGAGTAAATTTAGAACAGATCAGGAAAACACTTTTTGTACACCATAAATGCAGCCTGTTAAGTTCATAGCTATGTTGAGATAAATAGCACGTCTTATTTGTAGGGACTGTATCGCTCCATTTACCACAGTTGGAGCGACACAATCTAAGATTATTATAGAGGTAAATAAAATCATCAACTGGAACTGTCAGCAAGAAGTGTCCTTCAAATGTATTCTGCAGGACGCAACTGGCAAGATGAACTCCGAGAACAGTGTTTGTCCCTGGTGCCACCAGAGCAGGGAGCGGAGCACGTGGGTGAGGAAAGGTGGTTCAGAAAGCGCAACTCTGCGGCCTGTCCTGAAATGCTGTCAGGAGCTCCTTCCTCAGCTTGGCCTGGCTCATCCCTGAGTGACTCTTCGTGTTTTAGTTCCTCTTTTGCTTCAGTTTCCTTTTCTAAAATTAAAGCTCTCCTTCTAGGGTAGTGTTGTATAAATAATTGCAAGAGATTTTGAGGTACTGTCCCTCAGCAGAAACAGGAGGCTGGAGAAGAGACAGAGCAGGTCTGTATTGCCAAGTGTTAGTCGGCCAAGCTCTGCTGAGGATGTACATACTCCTCGGAGTATGTAGTAGAGTGAAGGCAAACAGGAGCAATGAGGAGCAGGGCCACAAGGCAACACAGAAATTTGGCGCTCCCTTAATTTAAGGTTTCACCAGGAGCGGGTGACTGGCAACACAAGGTCTTTTGGGAACATTTTTGTAGGTTCTAAAATAATGTGGTGGTTCTGGATAAATATTAAAGACAAGGGAGTACTTTTGTATGTGCACTGATGAGAATTAACATCTACACTATTGATAAGTGATAACAGAAATACCTGGTTTAGGGTCAGTGCAGGTGGTACAACAGTTGTGTATACAAGCTGCAGGGAATGGAGGCTGTTGTCTTTACTGAGTCTGGGCTTGTTTGTGATCCTACAAGTTCATGTCCCTGCTTGCAGCAATTTATCTAAAAGTTGTTGCCTTTTATTTCAGGAGTTTGCTACAATTATCCAGATAACGTACTTCCTATGTAAAAATGCAGTTTTCATAAGAATGTGTTACATGTGTTAGTTGTAATCAAAACAAGTATATTTTAGAGCATAGGTCATCTGGACACGACAAATCTTTAGCTCCACCTAGGGTTTACCTGAGTTATTTAAATTATTTAAAATATTGCCTAAATGCAACTTGTACTTTCTGGTAAAAGTCACCTATTTTATAGTGCTGATGGAGTGTTGTTGCAAGGGAGCTTCCTAGTGGATGCCTGCAGCAACCAGCGGCACAGACACTTCCCAGGTCTTTGGCAGAGGCAATGGAAGGGTTGATGCTGAACAGTGATGCCAGTTGCTTCATGACTATCTTAAAAGTTACTTCTCTCTCCTGTCTTACGCCATCGTTTAAGGTTAGAGGTAGCACTGGCTGTGAAACTGTGATTCACACAAAATAGGAAATGCCATAATTAGTGGAAACTGCTCTGTAGCAGTGTTATCGAGCATTACATGCCTGTTGCATGTAGTTTTTACAAGTGTTTTGGAGGATAACTCTGTTAGGAGTAAAGTCAGAAGAAAATAGAAGATGATTTCTGAAGGAAGATTAACTGGACAGATGTGCTAAGCACAGTGTAGGAATATTTCTGCAGCAAGCAAACAGCTAATTCAGGCTTCCTCAGTAATTCTGAGATCTTCAGGATTTTTGGAATGCCACTTAATGTAGCTTTTTATGACATGGCTAAGTGTGCAGCTTTACGAATTTTGATATCAGATAGAATTTTATTTTTTTTTTATTTTGGGGGATTGTACTTGTATTTTCTGTTGTCTAAATTGTTTGATCACCCTAGAGCTAATATTTCTATTATGTCCGTAAGGATGTAGATGATAGCTGACATGTCCTGCAGAGATGTGGCCTGCAGTTTTGAGAGTGACAGCTGTGGCCCAGCACTGTTCAAAATGCATAAGATTTGCATTTAGTACAAAGTCCTCTGCAGCTATAATGGCAAAAGACTGTTTTATTGTTTAATGGAATGGAATGGAAAAATGCATTTTTAAAATAAATGTAGATATGTTACTGTTTGCTGTAAATTAATACCCTAATAAGGTAATCTGAGATTGCTTTTCTGATGAGAAGCAAAATTCAATTTATCATCTCAAAGTCTGATTTTCTGTTCGTTTTCATTCATACAACTCTACTACAGAAATCAAGTCCCAGTTTTCATTATGGGTATTGTAAGTTCTCTCTGAGAAAAGTTAACATCACCTTTTGGAGAAGAACTGAGGCACTGAAGGAGTTAGGGCCACCTTTGTAAGGGCAATAATTTCTTTATCTCCCTACCAAGATGTCTAAATGCAATACTTAGGTCTCACTTACGTTCATAAGGCACTTCGAAATCCCAAATCCTTGTCTAGCAGAACCCGTGTTTCTGGTGTTGGCCTCTACATTCACTATGCAGGGCAAGGACATGTTCATCTCCTCTGTGGGGTTCANTTTAGGTCTCACTTATGTTCATAAGGCACTTTGAAATCCCAAATACAAGTATTCACTACACAGGGCAAGGACGTGTTCATCTCCTCTGTGGGGTTCAGCATCAGCCTGAACCCTGAAAGCATTTTCATCCTGGGCACAGTCTGGGGGACAGCAGGAACCCATGACTGGTCACAGGAGGACACACAGAGAAGGCCTCTTTCTTCTTGGACAAACGGCTGTGGTGATGCTCTCCTGCTCTCCTGGCCGTGCTTTCCTGCTTCCATGGTCAGAGGTAAGGCGAGTCATGGTCAGCTGAGGTTTTCAGAGTGACCATGCCCTGCTTGCTCCATTACTTGGGACTCCAGGACAGTCTGCAGCTGTTCCTACCATGAAGGGCAGGTGACCCCTCTCAGCAACAGCCACTGTCACCCCCTCCCCTCCTGTCGTTCCGCTGCCACCAGCATCTTGTTCCCCTAGATCCTCATCCCCCACGGCTCCCACCCCAAATCATCACCTTCTTTTTGCACGGTGTGAGCAGCCAGCGCTGCCCTCTCATCCTTGCCTTGGCAAAATTTGACAAAACCGGGCTTTTCCTAAACTGCTGAGGAGCCTTGGACCAACATTTTCACGTGCGTAAAATAAAACACACACATGCTTTATTGCAGAATTAAGGGTTGGTTCTTCTTAGAGCCTCCAACTGTAATTTAATTGCTAACTACCTTCTCAGGTCTCCCAGGACTGCTTTTTCATTCATTAAATTTACGGATTGCAGTAAAAGAGAACTCATGGAATTATTTGTGTGCCTTTGGCCATTTTCAGTAATAAGTTAAGCCAAACAAATTACCATGTTCCCTTGACTCACATTAATGGTAAGACACACGTGAGACCCTGGGAGAGGGGGGAGTTTCTGTGTGTGTGTAACAGCGAAAGAACTGAGATGGTGAGAAAAGTGCATTAACCATTTTTGCTGTCACTACACATTTAAGTGGACCAAGATGACAAGGGGCAAAAGGGAGCCAGTGCAGTAGTCTCTGCAGGTTAGCACACTTGATTTTTTAGAAGCAAAGTTTGGCTAAAGCCACCTTTCTTCCCTGTGTTCAGACCCTGACAAGTCTTCCTGTGGCAATTTAAGACGTTATCATCCCATCTGTCCTCCTTCACCTTCCCTAAGAGGATAAATTCTTCATAAGGGAATGTGTCTTCAGACAGAGAATGTAGAATAATAGTTTGGGTTGGAAGGGACCTTCAAAGCTCATCCAGTCCAACCCCCTGCAATGAGCAGGGACATCTTCACTCAGATCAGGTTGCTCAGAGCCCTGTCCGGCCTGGCCTTCAATGTCTCCAGGGATGGGGCATCTACCACCTCTCTGGGCAACCTGTGCCGGTGTTTTACCAGCCTCAGTGTAAAAAATTTCTTCCTCGTGTTTAACCTGAATCTCCCCTCTTCTAGTTTAAAACCATTATCCCTTGTCCTGTCATAACAGGTCCTGCTAAAAAGTCAGTCCCCATCTTCCTTATAGGCTTCTTTTAAGTACTGCAATGCTGGTCCCTGCTCCATTCCCCACAGATCCTGGTCTCTAACCTGATGGCCAAGGAGAATTCAGCTCAGCTGCCACCCCTGATCGCAGCTGGGCAGTATTGCACAGGAGGGGAAGATGGTTTACTGCATTTGTAAGTGAGAAAATAAACTGATGGAGCTGATGGATGAATTGACTGGGTGCTAATGCATACTGTGATACTATACCTAAATTCAGAAGAGATAATTCTACAAAGTGTAAATGGAGGTATCCAGCTATTTTTAAAAGTGCCTGGTCAGTGTTCATTTTGATAAATAGAACTACACTCAGAAAAATCATATTCTTAATTAGAATAAATTATCATATATGATTTTTGTTTTGAGACTAGCCAAAGGCATTGGTCTCCATCCTGGAGTAATGGTCTCCTCACATATCCATGTTGTGTCTTAGTCACCAGAGCTGGAAAATACTGCTGAAGACTGTGAGTGTGCATGTATTAATATATATGTATCTCCTACCAGAAAATATGCACATACCAATATACTATGAATATATTACAATATTTTGTAATGGCTGTTTCTGAAGGCCAAATTGTTTTGTTCCTAAATTTATTGAAAATTTTTCCTTTTTTCATTTGATGTTCAAGGGTCAGATATCAGTTTGGAACAGTTTGTGGTACCTAATCATACCGGGATGCATAGCTTGACTCTATGTTTTTTGCTTTGTCTGTGAACCCCAAATGGCTACTTTTCCTTTCATTTTGAAGAGGATATTTATGTATTGAAATGATTGAATACTGAATCTTATCTTAGCTGCTGCTACAAAAATGAAAGCCAAAAAGAAGGTGATGTATTACTTTCAGAAAATGTCTTTCTCTAGTGCCAAGGAGTGAGGATTTTGTTAATCTCTATGGTTATTCTTCTGAAGAGAGGTAAAAATAAATAATACAACAATAAAATATACAGCATGTCATGAAATGGTTTGTTTTAGTAGTTAGCTTCTGTTGTCTTTGTAGAGAAATTATATTAAAGTTCCTTTCTCTTTTATGACAGATCTGAGCAATCTTGCTTACATTACATTATTAAAAAAATAAATCACTAGCAGTTTTATGTAGACATACAATTGTGTCTATAACTATTTGTATATGAATGTCTGCATCCATCTAAGCAAAGCGAAATGTAAAACTTCGATGCGATCCTTGGAAACAAACAAGTAATAAATTGGTATTGTGGTGTCGTGGGTAATAAAACATAAACATGGATTAACTGCACCCTTGGCAAATAAATGAGAGTATTCTGTATACTCAAAAGAAGGCTTTCTCTTCCAGGATGTGCATTAGATGGCAGTTAGCATGAAGGAAGTAATTAAAAAAGAGGGAGACTAGGAGTGAGAGAAGGGGGAATGCTATGAAGAATAGACCAGAAGAGGGGGGAAATGTGTCGCTGTAGCAGAAGCATTCATAGGGAGTTACTCTGCACATGAAACAGACAACATGAGCAGTCCTGTATGGTGTGGAGTGGTTGGGTTTTTTCAGTCTTTTGTTTGGGAAAAATTATACAGTAATTTCATCTTTTTAAGACATTAAAATTAGCAGAGATCCCAAACATACCAGAAGTTGTCAGCACATGTAGGAGGAAGTCTCTTGTAAGATTTAGGCCAGGAGAAATGTATCTGTATACATCTTCTAGTTTTACATATACCTCTATATCTGTAGCCATCTTACTCGCTATCTGTCTAGCTATATTAATCTTTTATGATGCAAACACAGTGGTTAACAAACCGTGGATTGCAATGATCAAAATATCTTTTTTTGTATTGACTTACACCTTTCGCAGAACAGTGACTGAGAACAGTATTTGTTAAAGCAATAAGCAACTGAACCTGCAGGTGTAGAGCAATGCTTTGGCTCACACAATGAAGTCTGTCATGAGATATTTGAGCTAGAGTGTTGAGTTGAAGTTAGAGATGTGGTGTCACCATGTTTTCTGCACCACTGCTGACACTGTTGCTGGAAAACAGCAACCAAATCTTGTGTGTGCAAGCTAAAAGAGGTGTTGGAACATGAGGAAGATAAAAATAATTAAAGGCTTAAGAAAATTCAGTGTATTTATGTGATTCTCAAGAAGGTTTGGAATCTGTTTAGACATGTTCTCTCTAGGATGCTCATCTTGTCCAGCCGAGATCTCTAAAGCATAACTGCCTACATCTGAGCTAGTTCTAGACTTGCATGAGAGCCAGTGAATAGAAAAAAATCCCTTTTGCTATTCATCTCAACTTGAAACAGTCATTCAAATATGTCATACAATATTTCTCAAAGTGTTTTTTTTTTTTACTTTCAATTGGCTCTAAAGCAAGTCTAGAGAAGCAACTCAGGTATAAAAATTGATAATATAGATGTCCAAGGTGAGATGAATCCTATCGTTGAAGATTCAGGGAAAATAGATGCCTTATAATAAAGTGCTGTTAATCTACCAGCAAAAAACATTACAAGATGCAAACAAACTTTTTATGCTCACAGATGTGTAGCTGGGATGTAGAACTATTTCTCTTAGGTCTAAACAGCAAGTTATATTCTTTCTTCTTATCTTTTATTTTCTAGAATGATTACAAGAAATTGTCTATGCAATGCAAGGATTTTGTAGTTGGACTCCTTGATTTGTGCCGAAATACAGAAGAAGTGGAAGCTATTTTGAATGGTGATGTCGAGATGAGCCATAATAATGGAGAACGTGGTCGCCCCAGCCTTAGCCGCTTAAAACTTGCCATTAAGTATGAAGTTAAAAAAGTAAGCAATTGTGTTGATCAGACACATCATGATAGTGGTACTAAATTGTACTTTTATTGTTTATGTTTTAGTAGCCTCTGACACTTAAATGAACATCTGGGCCCTTCTGCACAGTGTATTTTACAAACAAAAAAATCCTTGCCCCAAATAGCTTGCAATATAAACAAGAAGCAGATATTCAGGGTGGATACTGGTCACAGTGAGTATGAGAACAAATGTCTCTAGAAAATACGTAGCTGTATGAAAATTTGTAGATCTTTACTAGGATTTAATTTTAATCTATTTTTTTTTTAATATGGAAGAAATTTGCACTACTTCTGCAGCCTGGAAACGTGTAAGGTTTAATAAAAACCAGAGGATAGCACAGCAGTCCTGTGCGCTGTATGATAACCAATATTGATACGCACTTTTGTCAAGCTGCTGTGTCTCGCACAGAAAGTTGAGAAAACTGAGTGAAATTGCATGTCTCATAAAAATGTATATTTGTCTGTACGGAAGATCAGAGACACAATCTAGGTGTAATAGCATTGTGGTTCTCGCTGCTGAAGATCAGCGGGCTGCAGGCATTGTGAAATACAGGAGTTACCGTCTCTTCCTTGGCTTGCTTTCATTTCTACTGGCAGTTTAATACTCTGGTCTACATCTGAAATGTTCTCAGTGAAACCAGATGAGTTAGTAGCTTTACCAAGGCCCCTGAATTACTCAGAAAGCTTCTCTTGGATAATATAGGTTGTAAAGTTCTAGGTGACTTGTGTGAACCAGGGAGAAATGATTTGTGTGATGAAGTTTGTACAACTGAAGATCAAGAGGATACAGCTCAGGAAAGTAGGTTACCCTAAAGTAGAGTGATCTCCTGACAGAGCAGCAAGACCTTTGATAAAACTTTTCCTGCATAATGAAATGGATCAGATCAACACTATGAAAATGAACAACATCTTATTTCAACAAACTGAAAAAAAAAAGTAATCAAAACTCTTAAAAATCCAGTATGGGCTGAATATGCAGATCTAGTTTATCATGGAAAAGCTGCAGATTTTTTACAGAAACTGAGTTTACAGCTCTTAGGGACACCTAAAACATTTATATGGAGGAGTATTTACAGGTTCATGAAGGGAAGAAAAGAAGAAAACCGTTTTGACCAAAGAGCACCTACCAGCATATGAACACAAACCTGCAAAACAGTTGGCAAACTGGGGTCACTGAAGACAGCTGAAACAACTTTTGGAGAGAAAATATCACATTGACCTAGTCCTTCATAGAATTTGAATCTTAATACTTCTTTGAACATGAAATTTCTTTCAACACTTTCACTTGCTTGAAAAAGATATTTCTTGCACCTTCAGCCAGTCAGCCTTTAAATATAGAAAACTAGTCTAGAAAAAAAATTACTAGGTTCAGTTAAATATTTTATGGTATTTCCAGGCCCAGACTTAAAAAATTATGGTGCACAAGAATCCGTTGTTTGAATATTAATATCTACCTTTGTAAGATGCTTCTTATATTATCCAGAGTTTTGACAGAATAGAGGGTTATAGGCCAAATTTGTCATTTTTTTCAGTTTGTCCAAAAGTTTCCAGAATGAAGTTATAAATAGTCCCTAGCTGATTTCCTGTAAAAGTGACAGCTGTTTTCCTATGCCAGCTGAAAAAAAAAAAAAAGTTTTTTTCCATGTTAGCATGTGAAAATACAGCATATTCTTTCGTAACTAAAGACTCTATAACATCCTTTGCAGAACAGAAAAACTTAAAGTTTTGGAATTTCTGAAGTAGTAACATGAAAACTATGTATGTCAGAAACAAGTAGAGTTTGCCTAGATAAAGTTTGTGTTTAATTACCCTTAGATGGAAATTAATAGTTTGTGATGGAACATAATGTCAATAAAATAATCATTTTTTAAATTAAAGGATTTATAGTTGCTGATGGCAGCATACCTGCATGCTGGGAGATTATGCTCTTCAAAAAGCTTTTTCTCTATACCCTCGTTAATGCTCTTTTGTATATGAGGTAAGTTGTGCTATTCCAACATTCTTAGTGCACCTCACATAATTGTTACTTTAATAAAATATATTCTGACAGCAAAATGATTTTTGTGCTCCTTTTCTTTGTTGCAGTTTGTAGCGTTTCCAAACTGCCAGCAACAACTTCTCTCCATCTGGTATGAGAATTTGTCGGGTTTACGGCAGCAGACCATGGCGGTGAAGTTCCTGGTGGTTCTTGCTGTCGCGGTGGGACTGCCGTTCCTCTCAATGGCTTACTGGATTGCTCCGTGCAGTAAGGTCAGTCTGTGCAATCTTGTAATGGCCTTTTATTAACTCCTGTATCATCTGTATGTAGATTGTCTGGCAAAGATGGAGCATGAGTGTTAGTTACTTACATGCTTAAGTAGTATTTCAGAAATGTGTTATTTTAAAGCTGAGTTAGAGTGGAATGGCTGTGAGTTTGCGTGTTCTGGCAATTGTAATTAAGACAGGAAACTATGTTGTGTTAAATGCAGTGTATATCAAAATAAATTACAATGGTTCACCGAGAGTTGCCTTGTAGAAATTGTACTTCAGAAACAATGATTCAATCTATTCTTCATTTTGTTGTTGCCTTAGTAGGCAGATGCAGAGGATCCTCATTTTCCATTGATTCAGGGAGATACTAAGTTTAAACTGTGGGTTGATTCCAGTTACCTCAAAGGCAATTTTATTTTTGATGATTAAAAATTAATAGATCGAAGTCATTGAAGCATGAATGCCAGAAATTAAAACAATCATCATCGGTTTTCTAGAAGTCAAAGTGAACTGCATTGGCTTGTCAACAGTGCTAATACTTACTATATTCCATGAGGTTTTTAAAGCAGTCATGCAGCATCCCATGCATCCACTTATAATGCACGTTTGGATTCGGATGCTACCACTGTATGTGATTTGGATGATGTATAGCATAGAAAGCCTTTCCACTGAAGATGGATTACAGTCTCTGAATTCTCTGAACTTTGTTTTGAGTTTCTTTTTCAGTTGGTCACTATCCATTTTAAATGGACACCGATGGAAAATTTCCCTTGAGAGTATGTTAGAGGGAATAAATGGGATCCTATATGGATTATTCAAGAGGTTACAGTACAACATCCATTATTTTAGCAGGTCGAACCACATACAGTGATTCCAAGGGAAGAGGAAAGTTGAGAGTACTGAGGTCTCTGTGGGGTTTTTTTGTTGTTCTCTCAGAGGAGAAATGTGGTCCTTTTTTTTTGTTTTGCCATATTTTTCATTTCTTTCAGTCCAGACAATAAAAATCAGTTCTCATTCTCAGTTTTCTGTATAGTGACTATGATTTTTATGAATACTTTTTTTTCTAAAAACACACCTTGAGATTCAACATACTTCAGTAATTGGTTTCCAACTATAGCAGTGATTTATCTATTTGTCATTTTCCTTTTTCAAAGATTTATTGGATCTTAAAGTAATTTCGAACCATTGTACATTCTGAAAAAGCTATTTCAGAGTAGGTTTTTAAAGTTGAGGTTCAAGAGACAACATCCTTTAAGGTTCTGCTTCTGTTGCTATTTAGTCATCTCACCATGTGATTTATATGTTGAATATTTTTTGTTTCATTATATTCTGCAAATGTAAAGTCTAATCCACCTTTTTCACCAGTTGCCATTTGTTATGTTGTGCTTCACTCATACATCAAAATTTGATTCTTCTGTTTTTTGAAGACAAAAATGTTCACTATTTAATTTCAGGATAGGATGGCTCTAGTGCAGAACATTATCTCTACCAACAGAGTCCCTCTGTGTATGAACTGATGGAATTTTCTAAATGTCTTCTCCTCCTACCGAGATAAAGTATGCATTCTTTTTCCGGGTTTGGCACTACAGGGACAGAAGTGAGAGAAAATACACACATGATTTGTGATGAAAATACTAGCTTGCAGTGGAGTTATTTTGGCACATTTCTTTATATTCTCATGCCATGGCTCTGAGAAAGGCAAAAATGTCTTTATCACATTTGCAACATCTCAATCAGTTACCTGTATAGCTGAACAGTTTACTCTTCAGGAAAAAGTTAATTTGATCTTGGACCACAGATACTGAATTGAGAGTTTCAGATCTGGAAGAAAGTTCATAGAAATACGTGGACAAAGCCCTGTTGATTTAGTAGGAATTCACTAGTGTCGGATGCTGAAAGGAATTGAGATTGCCTCTTATTTGAGTTTCAGGCAGCAATCCACATGGAGGCACTTCAAAGTTTTGTGAACTGTTTGCTCTGCATTTCTAATTGGTAATTCTGTGTAACTACTGACATAATTAACCCAAAACTTCTAGAATGCTATTTTATTACATGACATTACATTTTGAAAGATTGAAAACTCTTTTCAGTTATCTCCAAGAATTTCTAATGTCTATGCTGTTCAGTTCTAATTAATACTAGAATTTAGATTTTTAGCTTTATGAGTTCATAAATAATTCAGTCAGCTCCTGGCAAAGATGAGGGATCTGAATTTAAAATTGGTTCTTCTTTCACTGTTCCCAGCCACTGTGGGTTGGCATTTCTGAAGAAGTAAATTGATAAGTCCCTACATGCTTTCTAGAAGCATGTTCCGAGGGCTATGTGCATTCCTCTTTCACACTGTGGTAGAGGAAAAGAGATTGAACATTGTGTCCAGTATATGATGAGCTAGGAAACTGTTCTTCCTAAAAAAGTATATGCATTATCTCTTTTTCGTTGTCAGGCCTTTTCTCCAGACAAATACGTGTCAAAGTATCCACCGTAAAACTATTGTATATCTTCTCCTAACCCAAACCAACCTATTCATACAAAACTCTCTCCGAAACTCTATAGCAAACCAAAGACCATAGCACACAGGATCAGAAACCAGGAAGACAAACAAACAAACAAAAAAAAGCTTAAATTACAAAAGGATATTAAGAGCATTTAGAAGATCATGTCCTTGGTCTGTGCAAGATGAAGGAATTTGTTATGTCAAAATACACAGTGACAGCATATTACAGAAGGACTCTAATTTATAGAAAAGTCCAAACTTGCAAGATTATGGCCTTGTGTGTACGTGTTGGTCTTTCTTTCCCTGATTCGCATTTTCTGACATATATGTTCTCCATAAAGAGATTCGGAATTTTGAAAGTGACATTTCGGGATTTTATTGGATCACTATTGAATGGCAATGTCATAATGCCTTCCAGCATTTATGTAATCAGTTAAACTGGAGTCAATCCTGCTTCCAGGGAGATTTTACTGTACAGGGTGTTTCAAAAAGATGGACACAATTTGAAATCACTATATCTCTGCAACCACAAACTATCAATTGCTGTCTTGATGTTGTCCATACAGCAGGTGGAAGGAACATATAGCATTTGTTAAAAGGTTACTAAAAGTTGATAATTCATTAAACTGTTTGTAAATTTTTATGTAACATATTGGATCTGGGAATTCAGTCTTTTAAATTTTATATTTTTTGGTCAAGGCACGTATTAACATTACCTCCTTCAGTAATTTTTCTTCTTTTCTGGCTGTTTCTCTTTCTGGCATCTATCTCCTAACCCATCTTTGCGAACACAAGAATAATTCATTTTAAAAGACACTGTCAAGGTACTTTATCATTTTCCAGCTCTGCTTTATTGTGTGTTGTTTATGACTGTTCCTTCCTAGCTTGAAATAAAATCTTTCCCCATGATGATTACCTTTTCTCTTTGTAGTTCACACAAAATAATTGGTTGGTGAAGTCCACGTCATGAGGCTGGTGGAATATTTTATTTAATAAAAGACAAAGTAATTTTATTGAGTGAGAAACATAATGAATGTCATGGGTTTGCAAAATAATATAACGGAGAAAGAAGGTCAAATTTCATGCCTGCTAACCTTGACAGTGTTCCTTTAACAGTATCATCTTTTTACATTTGTCTAGTTCTCTTAATGTTAGCTGTGTTTGAGACCTTACCATCGCATCCCTGGCTGCATCCTCTTATTGTTTGTTTCTGTAAAAGCTGACTGTAAAGACAGCAAAATTCTGACTTTGGTAGTGAAACAACTGTAGCAAAAATATGAATACCGATAACTTACCTTTCTGCTTTCCTCTCCCTTTTCCAGAACACAGATTGTTATGTTTCAGCTGAGATCTGTGACACTTTCAATGATTTCCAAGGAATTTTTGTTAGATACAGATACTGTCTTCATGTAAAATTAGAAGTATTTTTCTGCAGCTGCCACCTAAGTGAACAAGCTAAGACTTTTACTATTAATAGAGACACTCTCAAAAACAAAGTAAATAATTGCTCTAAGTTCAGCCTTATGTGAGTTTGTATGGGACTTCTAGGTTTTTTAAGTGTTGCACCAAGCCATTTTAAAATTGTCATGGCAAAGTTGATGGCATTTCCATTAAAGGAATCAGGAAGGAAACTAAGACACTACAGATCTATAAACATTACCTTTTAATGCCTCATGAAGTTTTTTAAAAAGAAAATAACTTGGGAAAACTGCACAATAATTGTGCTAAATTGAGTATCACATCAGTCAGGAAGCAGAATTCCTTACTCTTAATTCACTCCTGGTGAAAATGTAATGCTTTTAGTAAGTGTCAAAATATAATTTTCTTTGTTGCTTCATAAAAATGACTAGCATGTAAGAAATTCAACAATTATAATAAAAATTTGTATTGATTACCTATGACAGACATAGATTACCCGAAGCAATTACAGAAATATTTCAAAATACTGAGTTAAAAATACATATATGGTGAAACTGATAGATTATTCCCCTGAAAACAGCAAGTAAGTAGAAACTTTTAAAGTTGACTGTCAGCCTGGCGCCATGGTATACAACTTTTTCCAAATATTATTTCCTGTGTGTTATTGAAATATATATTTCTCTGTGTTACTGTTTTTTTTTACACATTTTTATTTTGGAACAAGGCAATGCAATATCCTTGTGTTTCATAACCTCTGTTACAGCTGGGGAGGATAATGCGTGGACCATTTATGAAGTTTGTAGCCCATGCAGCCTCTTTCACCATTTTTCTTGGTCTACTTGTCATGAACGCAGCTGACAGATTTGATGGCACCAAACTCCGACCTAATGAAACAACAGGCAATGTAAAACAGCTATTTAGGATGAAAACGTCCTGTTTCTCGTGGATGGAGATGCTCATTATTTCTTGGGTAATAGGTAAAGTTTAATTTTTGCTTAAATTTGTCTTGCTATGATTTCAGTGGAGCTGGACAAAATTTAATCTTTTGCTATTAATATTACGTGTAAAAATTGCAACAATTCAAAATTTGCAAGTCTAGTACAATTTATTACAGCAGGACTTAGATGCCCAAATATATATAAGATCTGGGTTCTGTTGTTAGTTAAGTCAGCAATATGGAAGAGTTAAATTCCAGCTAAGTAAAATCTGTTTCCATTCAAGAGCTTATGCATTTAAAGTATTTTGCTTTTGTGAGCTCTTTGTGGTTGAAGTGGGAGCCATTTGAACACCAACTGATTCTTATAGCTTTAAAAGACATAGACAATCTTATTTATTTCATGATAGAATTGTATATAAATTAATGTAATTGTGTATTATGGGAATAACATGTCACTGAGATTCCCGAACATTCTATAAATATCACTGTTTTCATCTGATAGTGAATAAGTAAATAATAATTTTCCAATTTAAAGTTAGTGTTTGTGAATTCATCTATTTTTATTTCAGTGTCATGTATTAGATGGTTTATGAAAAACTGGTTCAGTGCATACAGTTGTAGAATTCAACTACTGTAATTAACATTATAATTGTCATGGGAAAACAATGAAAAGTTCCTGCAGACAATTCGATAAGTGCAAAAAACAGTGACATTATTACAATTCAGTTTTTAATTAACTCTCTTTAGAATCCTAGAAGTGTACTTCATTATTAAATAAATTTTATCTTGAAAAGGAAAAGGATTTGCTTAATAAAATAATGCCATAAACTAATACTGTACTCCTATATTTTGTTATTAGGGATAATAATTAGGAATCAAACAGGTATCTTTGTTCTGTTGAAGAAGCATTAGGTCTGATTCTTACTTTTGTGATTATTTGTCACATATATTTGCAATTTCAGTAAGACAGACTGTACCTAGAGTGCTCTGAAAATAAGAAAATGTGAGATCTGCTATTAGTTCTACCACTATATGATCATGCCAGAGCATTTCTGTTTTTTCAGTCTCTGTAAGAGATTGTAGTACTCACATCCCATTCTTCTCTTTGAAAGCTTTTGTAGTTGTACAGGGAAAAGCAGTATGAAAGATTGTTATTATTACTCACATGAGAAACAAGTCCTGGAATGTATATGAATTGGCAGCTTCAAGGATTTTAGTTTGTGTCCAAACTCCCACTGACCAAAATAGTTTTGAGTTTGAATGCAACCAAGAGCATTACCTATACGTAATAAAATATCAAATAAAACAAACGTGAAGGTAAAAGAACACACTGTTTTCCTTGTTCTGTCTTATACAGGCATGATATGGTCTGAATGTAAAGAAATTTGGTCTCAAGGTCCAAAGGAATACCTTTTTGAGTTATGGAATATGCTTGATTTTGGTATGTTAGCAATTTTTGCAGCATCATTCATAGCAAGGTTTATGGCATTTTGGCATGCGTCCAGAGCCCAGAACTTCGTTGATGCAAATATGAAAGATCTGACAAGTCCAACACTGGAGCCCAACATAAAATACTACACCTATGGTGAGTTGATTTCACATGCTTAATACTTGCTTCTTGGACCAAAATGAATTGATTTGCTCTTAGTAGGTCTCTGATACTTTAGTTCCACAATGTACTGCTTAAGAAATTCCCATCTCTTCTTCTCTTTCTTATCTCTGCTGTTTGATCACAGTTCCCTTGGCTGTGCTCACGCGTCCCTTTGGGGATTGTTGTAGACATCAGACACTGAAATGGTGAAAGATCAAAATAATCCCACTGTCACCCCACCCCTTTTCAAGATTCTTTTAATCCAGGTCATCTCATCTGTTCTGTTACTCAGTGCTATCCCACAAACACTTGTGTTGGTGCAACTGTGAACCTGATGTACTGTAGTGCAGGGGCAGGATTAAGCAATAGGTGCAGGAACTTCTTAAACCTGCTTTGCCAACATAACCAGTATATCTTTTATATATTCTTTGTTCAGAGACTTTTATATTATTTTAATATTTCTCAATCCACTCTTTTTACCAGTGAGAGATAAAAATATTAATAAACTTGCTTCACATATATGAGAAGTGACTGGAAGCTATTTTGCCCAAATGAGAAAAAATTAAGCTCTGTTTACTTTTATTCACTCTCAATACTTCCACATCTCTCTTCCCTTTATTAGATATTTTTCTCTAGTTACTGATTTACATCAGTTTCTGTTCTATGCCTCAAATGCTATTTCTGGTAAGATTGCATTTCTTCATTATCCAGTCTGTAGAAAAAGTAGAACAATTAGTGCATATATTCTGAAACCCATTAAATTGTAGTCTTATAAATTTTACTGGAAAATTACAAATCTCACATAAGTTTTAAAAGCAGCTCGTTAAATATTAGTTTAGTTTTCAGTAGCACCCACTTGAAGAATTTGCTGTTGTTTATGTTCACAGTTTGTGGGTATGACAAGCATAAGTCTTTTAACTTATTTGCTCTGTATAATACTACATCATGCAGCAAGGCAGTTTCTGTTCACATCAATCATGGGTTGTGACTCTATTATGCACTTAAGCAGAGTTGAGCCATTTTTTAGTGTTTGCTTGTACACTGAAGTCTGCTTGGAGAACATCTATGCATGATCATACTAACATGGATAATATTAATAGCGAATATTTAATGCCACAGGTTTTATCATAGGCTAGCAAATATACCTTGGTGGACACCAAGTTGAACATGAGCCAGGAATGGGCCCTTAGCACAAAGAAGGCTGCACTAGGCAAAGCATTGCTGGTAGTCAAGGGAGGTGATCCTTCTGCTCCACTCAACACTGGTGAGCCCACACCTGGAGGACTGTGTCCAGTTCTGGGCTCCCCAGTACAAGAGAGACACGGACAAACTGGAGAGAGTCCAGCAAAGTGCCACGATGATGATGAAGGGACTGGAGCATCTCTCCTGTGAAGAAAGGCTGAGAGAGCTGGGACTGTTCAGCTCAGAGGGGATCTCATCAATGCATATAAAGACCTGAAGGGAGGGTCAAAAGAGAATGGAGGCAGGTTCTTCTCAGTAGTGCCCAGTGACAGGACCAGAGGCAATGGGCTCAAACAGAAACAGAGGAGGCTCCATCTGAACATCAGGCAACACTTTTTCGCTGCGATGGTGACTGAGCACTGGCACAGGTTGCCCAGAGAGGTGGTGGAGTCCCCATACTCAGAGATATTCAAAAGCTCTCTGGATCCAGTCCTGGGCAGCTGACTCTAGGTGACCCTTCTGTAGCAGGGGGGTTGGATCAGATGACCTCCTCAGGTCCCTTCCCACCTCAAACTTCCTGTGACAATACAGCTCGTCTGGGAACCTGAAAGACATCTGGCTATGAGCACATATTGAAACATCTGCCATCTTTGATTTAAGTTATCCATGAAATCTGAGGTAAAGCTAATATAGGTATGTCTGCTTATGTGAAGATGCACAGTGCTTTGCCATATGGACATTTTCTCATTTGAGAAAATTAATTTCACAACCGTGAACTGAATTTAAGCCTCCCACCTACTGGGAGAATGCCTTAATCTCCAGCTAGGAAGTATTTGGAATGGTATTGCTTTGCATTTCTCCTTCTGACACTTTTCTGTAAATATTTCTTTAAGTACAGGTTTGAACCTGAATATTCCCTTCTTCAGCTGACTGTGTTCCCTATCCAACAGCAGTGTCACCTTCCCACATGATGTAAAGGGTGTTTGAATAATTCACACAAGTGGATTAGGTTCAATGGAAGAGACTGATAGGAATGGTGATAGGAAGGGTGATAGAAATGGGTGTTTGGTGTATGCCAGGAAAGGACCATTTGCATTTCACTGTGAGCAAAAAGATGGAGTAAATAGAAAGAGTAGAGAAACATTGTTGTTCCACGGTTTTGGAGTTGTGAGTGACATTTAATGATTCCAATTGCCCACAACGAAACAGTTCATTTTGGATAGCTCAAGCAAATCACATTTCTAATGTATTCAGTTTTAATCACCTGACCCTGTAAGTGGAATTTTTCATAAATTCTCCAATAGGTTGGGATTCAACTCCCAAAAAGTTCCAAATTTGTGTAGCACCATTGCATTCACTTCTGATTTACACTGAATGGTTCACTGTTACCGAGAGAGAGTACTTCGGTGAATAGCCTAAGGTGGACTTTGAAATACTGACCAAAATTCTCATCTTTTGTTTCTAGCCAGAATGAACTGGGACCCGTCTGATCCTCAGATCATATCTGAAGGCCTGTACGCAATTGCAGTAGTATTAAGTTTCTCCAGAATAGCCTACATCTTACCAGCAAATGAAAGCTTTGGGCCACTGCAGATATCACTTGGCAGAACTGTGAAGGACATCTTCAAGTTCATGGTGATATTTATCATGGTGTTTGTGGCTTTCATGATAGGCATGTTTAATCTCTATTCCTACTATCTGGGGGCGAAACAAAATGAAGCATTCACAACGTAAGTAAAACTGATTAAACTGTAATGATTGTGGGCTATTTTTATGGGAAGACCTTTGCTTGCATTTTATGTGTTCTTTGCTAGTTGTGTTATTAGGTAGGAATCTCTTAAAAATGTCTTAATCCTAGATTAAGTAGTAATTTTCTCTCTTGTTCTGGTGCTAAAAGGTATATTTTAAATCAAAGGATGAGCTCTTGATCTGAACAATACTACGATAAATCAGGAAAGATAGGCTTGGAAGGGGAGATGCAGTTGCCCTTTACATGAGAGGGCAGCAAGAATGCCTGTTCCTCTGCCTAGGGATAGATGATGAGCCAGGATTAGAGGGCAGACCAACATAAATGACGTTGTAGTGAATGTCTGCTATGGAATGCCTGATCGAGAAGACAAAGTAGATGAGGCCTTCTTCAGACAACTGGAAGAAGCTTCACACTTGCATGCCCTGGTCCTCATGGGGATTTTTAGCCACCCTGATATCTCCTGGAGGGACAAGACAGCAGGGCACAAGCAGTCCAGGAGGTTTCAAGGAGGGCGTTGACAATAACTTCCTGACAGAGATGGTTGAGAAGCTGATGCAGAGAGGAGCTTTGTGACATTGCAAACAAGGAAGAACTTGTTGGTTGTGTGGAGGCTGGAAACAGCCTTGGCTGAATCATGAGATGGTGGAATTCGGGTTCATGAGAAAGGAGAACAAAACAAAGAGCAGGACTACAACCACGTACTTCAGGAGAGCAGACTTGCGGCTGTTCAGGGAAGAATCTCATGGGCTAAGGTCCTGAAGAGAAGGGCAGTCCAGCGATGCTGGTTGATTTTCAAGAAGTGACACTTCAGCGCTCAAGGCTGCTCCATCTCAATGGGCAGGAAATCAGAGGAAGGTGTCATGAGGCCTGTGTGGATGAGCAAGGGTGACTGATAGGCCAGCTGCTTGTGATGCCACTCAGACGGACCTCGACAGGCTGGAAAAATGGGCCAACAGAGACCTCGTGAAGTTCAACAGCATGAAATGCCATGTCCTGCCCCTAGGGAGGAATAACCTCTGGCACTAGGGCAGGCTGGGTCGGACCTGGGCTGGCAGGACAGCATCCTCCCTGTGAGGGTGGTCGGCACTGGCACGGCAGAGCGCAGCGTGGCAGCTCCCTGCAGCACGTGGGAGCAAGGCTGGTTCCTCCATCCAGTGCTACTGTCACCTATAACTGAAGCAGGGTAATCACTACAGTGTGATACACATGCTAATCTAATCTAATCTAATCCCTNCATTAAAAAGCCAGAAGTACCTCAGGCCACTTACACAGTACTGTACATACATCAGATGGCCTGGCAGTGCAATCTGTAACAGCACTCGATGCTCAGGGCTTGTTCCCGGGGTTGTTCAGTGATCTGGGGACGCAGGCTGGGTCGGACCTGGGCTGGCAGGACAGCATCCTCCCTGTGAGGGTGGTCGGCACTGGCACGGCAGAGCGCAGCGTGGCAGCTCCCTGCAGCACGTGGGAGCAAGGCTGGTTCCTCCATCCAGTGCTACTGTCACCTATAACTGAAGCAGGGTAATCACTACAGTGTGATACACATGCTAATCTAATCTAATCTAATCCCTTATAATCCCTCTTTTAAATTCTACCTCTTTTTTTTTTTTTTCTGAATCTGCCTGTCGAGAGTTTTTTGGTATTCTTTTGTCATGCCTCTTATTTCTGGTTGTGATTTTAAGATAGATCATTTGAGTGGAAACTCATTCCTTTCCATGCTCTATAGCCCTTGCCCACTTAATTTCTGGCTGTCACAATGTTTGGACTGTAGCTGTTATGAAGTGTACTCAGCCAGGAAGCAAACTTGGCCACAAGGAAAAAAAATTTCTCTACTTTTTTATTATTATTAGTTCGCACAACAGATAAAGTACCTAAAACTGCAACTCACAGATGGAATACTAATAAAATATTATAAGCAGAGAATTCACAACTAAAAATTATGAGTTTCTTAACTTTTTTTTTTCTTAACAATGCAATAAAACCCAAAATATGCTTTGCAATGCTACTGCATTTTTGGACATGGGGAACCGAGAACTCTTCACCAAAGCAAGAGAAAATACATCTTCAAAAAGGTGGAGATACTTAGGAAAAGATAATTCAGCTGTTTGGACTTACATATATAAACTGATTAAGAGGAAATACATTTTAGTTATATGAACTAACCTGAAAAAAAAAATCAGTATCTCTATACCATCTCTTATTACCTTTACCCTGGATTTGTGGAATCGTGAAAATGCAACTTGGAGGGTTATGGTCCGTGAGACTCATTTTGTGAAAAATCCTGACTTGCAGTCAGATATCCTGTCTTGTTCGCATTTTCAGAATATTAGTCACCCTAATGGTGAAATAATTCATACTAAATGAACTAATGGTACAATTAAAATAAAGTATTTACAGGTTAATTGTTTTTGTAATTTAGCATGTAACATTTGCAGCAAGCATGTAGCATATAGATTAAAGTAGTTAGCAGGTGAATCATTGTCATATTCTTGGGAGAATGTATATATATTTCCTAAACTAAATCAGATGATTTTATTGTCAGTGCTAAATTTTAGCAATCTTATATTATGCAACAGCCTGTACCTATTAAAATAGATAGTCTATTTGTTCTGCATAATAGCAGTATGGTAAAGTTCTACGTAATGATAATGGAAAAACTCGTGCACTGTGTAAAAATGGTAACTGGAAATTTATACAGTAAGAAGATCTAGCTTTTCTTCAGTAACATATGCATGTGTTCAATTTCTCCTTTTAGTATTGAAGAAAGTTTCAAGACATTGTTCTGGGCTATATTTGGACTCTCAGAAGTTAAATCAGTTGTCATCAATTATAACCACAAATTTATTGAAAATATTGGTTATGTCCTTTATGGAGTCTATAACGTTACCATGGTCATTGTCTTACTGAACATGCTTATCGCAATGATCAACAGTTCATTCCAGGAAATCGAGGTAAAAATTCCGTTTGTGATGAAATATCACCACATTTACTGTTACAGCTAATTGTCTAGTTCTCNCTAAATGAACTAATGGTACAATTAAAATAAAGTATTTACAGGTTAATTGTTTTTGTAATTTATATTTACATTAGCAGCAAGCATGTAGCATATAGATTAAAGTAGTTAGCAGGTGAATCATTGTCATATTCTTGGGAGAATGTATATATATTTCCTAAACTAAATCAGATGATTTTATTGTCAGTGCTAAATTTTAGCAATCTTATATTATGCAACAGCCTGTACCTATTAAAATAGATAGTCTATTTGTTCTGCATAATAGCAGTATGGTAAAGTTCTACGTAATGATAATGGAAAAACTCGTGCACTGTGTAAAAATGGTAACTGGAAATTTATACAGTAAGAAGATCTAGCTTTTCTTCAGTAACATATGCATGTGTTCAATTTCTCCTTTTAGTATTGAAGAAAGTTTCAAGACATTGTTCTGGGCTATATTTGGACTCTCAGAAGTTAAATCAGTTGTCATCAATTATAACCACAAATTTATTGAAAATATTGGTTATGTCCTTTATGGAGTCTATAACGTTACCATGGTCATTGTCTTACTGAACATGCTTATCGCAATGATCAACAGTTCATTCCAGGAAATCGAGGTAAAAATTCCGTTTGTGATGAAATATCACCACATTTACTGTTACAGCTAATTGTCTAGTTCTCCTTGAAAATTTTCTTGTTGACATCTTCTTTGAGAAAAAGAACACATAGGCTTTTGGAATATATTAGGAAAAAATATTAATTTAGCTATTAATTTATTATAAAATACCTGGAAATTATACCTGGAAATTACCCAGCTGCATGTGCTTGCAATAGTAAGAACTGCCCTGGGCTAAGAAACTGCTGTTTGAACTGTGTTATGCTCCTGAAGAGGACAGACTACGTTGTGTGACTTTATGAATCTTTCATTTGCCTCAGCTGTAGTTATTATTTCAGTAGCGTCCCTCTTACTGCAAAGATGCTCTAGTTCCTTTGCCTTGACCTTGCAAGCAAGTCTATAACATGCTGTTTTCTTCTTTTATTCAAACTGTTGCTCAAGTCCTCTGCAGTGGACGAAACTTGACAAACTAATCAGCAGGGCTACTGAAAATCAGCATGAACTTTTGCATGCCATGGAAAACAAGGGGCTAAATCATTGTTATTGTTTAGAAAAAAAGGAAGCAGATCTCCAGGAGTTAGGGCATCCCGGCCTTTCCCAGGTGATGCCCTTGCCACAAAGCAGCAGGCTCAGGTTTTTTGACATCGCTCAGGTTTGGGGCTCTGATTTGGGGCTGTAGCCTTGTCCAGCTTGAGCAGGAGCAACACACATTCTCTAGGGAGGTTCAGATTCTTCTGACTCAGGAGGCCACAGAATGAACTGTGAGGTTCAGAGCAATAAAAAACAGGCTGTTATGAAAAAAGTATGTTGACTGGACACAGCTTCTAAAAACAGCTACAGCAATATTGAGTCATGTCCTTGAACATGATGTCAGTCCTTTCTGCAGAAAACCCTCTTGAAATTTACAGGGAGAAATAAAGTGAGTGTTTTGGCTATTGTAAATGCTAAATGTAAACCATGGTGATGATAGCATACCTGATTTAATGATATATTCCAGCAAGTGGAAGGAATTAGGTGGGAATCACGTCTTTTTTTAACTTCATGTTTAAAGTAATTGAGTAAAATTTTCACTTAAAATTCTGATACTATGTCTTCTTCACAAAAAAGATAATAAACTAATTGCTGCAGAAGAGACCAGTAAGAAAAGAAATCAGAGGTGTAGTCTCATTTGAGAGATTTGCATTTTTATTATGTTAACGTGGGATTTTTCCATTTCATTTACTAAGCATGCCAGTGTTCCAAGCAAGCAACTACTCAGTCAGGCCCTGACAGATGAATTTGAGTGTTGCCTTGAAGCTTTAACTTGGGAATTGTATCGTGTGCTTTTAAGTCAGAGCTTGCTTTCTTACCAGAGTGTTTACAAAGAGCACCAAAGAAGGACATCTGTCTTTGTGATCCTGTATTGCAGATTATTAGCACTCATTCTTGAGTAACCGATGTTTAAATCAAATCCACTTTGTTCTTCAGTAGTTGCATAATTTTAAATAGATTAATAAGAACAGTTCTATTCATTGCAATTTGGTTTTCACAGGTTATAAACAAATTCTTCATCTGTTTGAGATTAACTTCAGCCAATTACATCCAAGTCACACATAAAGTTTAGCTAGAGCATCTTCAATAGTCAAGGTGGTATTAGCAGTGTATTAACAGTTGTGTTTCTGCTTTACAGGATGATGCTGATGTAGAATGGAAATTTGCAAGGGCTAAACTTTGGTTTTCTTACTTTGAAGAAGGCAGAACTCTTCCAGTACCCTTCAACTTAGTGCCAAGCCCAAAATCTTTGCTGTATCTCCTACTCAGAATCAAAAAATTGATTTCTAAACCATTTCTGTGCCAAAAGAAAAGCTTCCAGGAAGATGCAGAGATGAACAAGGTAATTGTATAGTGTGTATACTGACAGCTGATTTTAAAAGATAAATCCAATTTTAACTTTATTTTTCTCATTGACCTGTTCTTTCTGATGAATTTCCCTACATACTTAGTCCGTATTGAAATCAGTCATATATAGGCTGAAATTCTTACTTTATTTTTTAAATATAAATATCTGTCTACACCTGTAATCAGTCCAAAAATACCACTGTAAATTTACAGTTCTTCCTGCTTCTTGTCAAAGAATCAGAGAATAATTCAGGCTAAGAGAGACTTCAGGACGTTTCTGGTCCAACCTCCTGCTCACAGCAGGGTCACCTCAGGTTCTCCCAGGTTGCTGAGGGCTTCATCCAGTCTGGCCTTGAAAACCTCCAGTGATGAAGACTGCAGAACCTCTCTGGTCAGCATGTCCCATGGCCTGACTGTCCCTCATGGGGAAAAAGTTGCTTCTTCTAGCTCTCGTTTGGATTTGACCATTGTCTCTCATCCTCCTGTCCTGCAGGATGATGAAGAGCCCAGCTCCATCTCCTCAATGACCTCCCTGTATACACTGGGGGCTCCTGTTAGGTATGCCTGAAGCCATCTCTGCTTCAGGCTGAACAAGCTCAAATTCCCCAGTGTCTCTTCGCACGGCAGATGCTCCAGCCCCAAACATCTTGGTGATGCTCTGAGCTGAGCTTGCTGCAGTGTTTTAATATCTTTCTCACCATCTCCCAAGTCTCCCAGGTCCTTTTCTGCAGAGCTGCTCCCCAGCCAGCCAGGCCCCAGCCTGTGTTGTTGAAAGAATTGTTTCTTCCCATTTGTCCTTATTGGAATTCACAGGTTTCCTGTCAGCCTCATCCCCTTGGATGGCATCCCTCAAGTCAATCAGCTGTTGCCCACCAGCTTTGGCTTTGTCTGCAAACTTGACAGGAGTGCACTCCAACACCTCTGACACCTGATCGTTGATAAACACATTTAAAAGGGCAAGTCCCAGGACAAGACCCCTGTCCAACCCTCTAAGCCCAGACATCCATCCAGGATTTTGCCTGTCTAATTGTCCACCCATCCAGACAGTAACATTCTAATTTAGTACAAGAATACTCTTAAGATATGGTGTTAAAACCCTTGCTCAAGTCAAGGTAGGTGACATCTCCGGCTCTCCCCTCATCTGCAAATCCAGTCATTTTATCTCAGAAGCCCATCTGGATGGTCAGACAGGTTTTAGTCTTCATAAACCCACACTTACTGTTCCCAGTCACCATCTGCTCTTCCATGTGCCCAGAAATGTGCTCCAAGAGGACTCAGTCCATTATTTCACCACTTACCAAAGAGAGCTTGAGTGGCCTGTGGTTGCCCAGATCATTATTGTTGGCCTTTTTTTAAGATGAGTTTGGCATTTGTCTTTCACCAGCTTTTGGAGACCTTACCCACCCATGATCTTTTCAAAAATGCTAGCATGTTTGCAAGGACTTCATCTGCTCTCTCAGCAGCCATGGATGCAACCTGTTGGGCCCAATGAACTTGCCTGGGTCGAGTTCTCTCAAGTAACAACTGGCTTGACCCTCTTCCACGGCTGGTTGTTCTCCTCCTCCTCAAACCCCTTCACTAAGCACATAGGCCTTGCAAACTGTTGGTGGAGCATAAGGCAGAGAAGATGTCGAGTCTCTCTGCCTTACCCAACTCTGCTGTCACTAAATCCCCTGCCCCACGGGCTCACATTTCCCTTGTTCATCCTTATACTGCTGTTGCAGGAGTCAAAGCTCTTCTTACTGCCCTTGCAAATGTCAGCTTAAGGTGAGCTTTGACTTTTCTTCCACCACCCTCATATGCCCTGGCACAGCTTCTAAATTCCCCCTTTGTAGCCTGTCTCTGCTTGCACTGAGAATGCAGCTTGCTTTTATTTTAAAGTGGTCTGTTCTCTCTTATTTACATGACAAGTACAGTAAAAAGCACTTGAGTTGATTCTTTGCTGTATCTCGTGGGCTTATTTAAAGAGTTTGTAGTCAGTCTGTTTTTCCTGCAGTGTCTTGGTATAAATTAAATTAATTGCTTTAGGACAACATGGGGCATAGCACATGGTGTAAGGTGGTATTGGAAGTATAAAGACTAGCATGAGTGTAACACCTTAGGGAAGAAAAGCTTTGCAAGACAACTGATGAGATGTAGTGAGTAGAAAGGTGAGCATATGGTGACATTCACACAAAAAAAGAAATGACAGATTTGTCGTGGTGGCAGAATCAAATGTGTCATTTGTGGAACTTTATAATGTGGAAGGATCTTTGTTAAAATAGGCAGTAGTCTGAGCAGAGGCCTTCAAGGTTAGGAGTTCTTGAGTCTATAGTCAAGAGTCAGTAGACTGAGGGTCAGTAGAGAAATTACATGTATTTGTCAGCTCTCTGTCACCGATATGACAAGCAGTTTTTTCCATCACAGATGTCAGTTGAGGAGTAAAAAAGAAAAGAAAGTGGTTGCAATCCTAGAAGGAAAAGATGGAGCTGAAGGGGCAAATTTGTCTCTGACAAGCCTCTGCCTCTGGTTATGTTCATAATAGTCTATAAAAACAAACATAGATATTACAAACACTGTCACCAAAGTCAAGATTGTTATTAACTTGAGATGTCTCATGGGCTACCAGTAATTTTTCTAGCATTTCACAGATCTCAATTTTATTTGGGAAATCTAATTCTAATGTATTTAAGACCCAACAGAGGTCATGCCACATTTGCTCAAGTTTTTGATGACTCTGATATTTGCGAAACTTTTTACCAAGCTGCTTGATACAAACTGACTTCATGACTTCCAAAAATGATAAAGTCATCACTGAAAAATCTTGACTTCAAGGATATGCATATAAACTTTAAATTGAGTGATGGTGAAAAACAAAAAAAATCAAATTTTTTTTTTTTCCTGATTCACTTAATTTATGACTTTGAGAAGCACATAAGTAAGTTAGAAGCTTATTTTTAATGACTTTTTAAAATGAAATTTATGTTCCCATAAAACAGGTACTCTTAAAAATCCCGTTCTTGCATCCTAAGAATTGAAGCTGGATTCTTATCATTCCTTTCCAAAATTACATTCAAACTTAGCAATTCATATGCCTAGAAAGGTGCAAAGTGTAATACTTAACAGTTCTAGGTAAAACAATTACAGTTGTGTCTGCTTTTACAGCAGTCTCTCTGAAAGAGAGCTATGAGGATGCAGCCATGGTTTATCAGATTTTTTTCCTAGCCCTGAATTAATTTTTAGTCTTCAAATATTAATGCTTTCCATTTGCTGCAGATTGTAGTATAATTAATGCTAAATGAAATGTACTTACTCCCCAGCCAAAGAAGCTATAAAACTGCAAATCAAATTACAAAAAAAGAAAAAAAAGCTTTTGTGTTGAAAAACATAAAGCAGCTGAGTCACATCTATTCATTCCTCAGCTTTTGCAGCGGAGGGGCTGATATTGCCAAATGATTACGTTTTTACTTACCTTTTGGACCACCACATACTGTGGAGCTGACCTTATCTGAATCTTAGACTAATAAGCTGCATTATTTAAAATGTCCTGAGTTGGAAGGGACCCGCAAGGATCATTGACTCCAACTGCTGCCCCTGCACAGGACAACCCCACAGTTCACACCATGTGTCTGAGGGTGATGTCCAGTCTCTTCTTGAGCACGGTCAGGCTTGGGGCCGTGACACCTCCCTGGGGAGCCTGTTCCAGTGTCCAGCACCCTCTGGGTGAAGAACCTTTTCCTAATGTCCAACCTGAACCTCCCCTGGCACATCTTCCTGCCATTCCCTCAGGTTCTGCCACTGGTCACTAAAGAGAAGAGTTCAGTGCCTTCCCCTCCTTCTCCCCTTGTGAGGAAGCTGCAGCCACCATGAGGTGTCCTCTTAGTCTCCTCTTCTCCAGGCTGAACAAACCAAGTGACTTTAGCAGTTCCTCATACGGCTTCCTCTCCAAACCCTTCACCAACTCCATAGCCCTCTTCTGGACACTCTCCAGTAGCTTCATATCCTTTTTATCCTGTGGTGCCCAGACCTGCACACAGTGCTCCAGGTGAGGCCGCACCAGTGCAGAGCAGAGCGGGACAATCACCTCCCTCGGCTGGGGTAAGAGAAGATTTGTTGAGGCCAGACCCAGGACTTGGTGGCTGTGGCTGTGCTAGTAAATTAAAGGCGACAGGGAGCTTACCTGGTCATGGTGGATGTTCAGGAATGGCTTGCCCCGTCCATGTAGTAGTGTTGCTGTAAACTGTTGTCCCCGGACCATTCCCGTTGCCAAACGGTGCCTCGGCAGACAGCCAGGTGCTCTGGTGCAATCCTGCTTGGGAGGACACTGAAAGTTCACTGGTAGAAGACATTGCACAGCAGTACCCAGAAATGTTAACACACTCTTGAGTTTACCGATTCAGCCCCAGACCATGGTTCTTTCTCCCGCAGAACCTGCATCTTCTCAGTGCAAAAGCAGCAGCAGCACCAGGGAGAGTGTGAAGACAGAATTAAGATGGGAAGGGGGGAAGCAGCCAGCGCTGTCTGTGCTGAATGGCGAGTGATTTACATGGCTGTGTTCAAAGTGCAGCATGCCAGAAGCTAATTTCTTGAGACATACCCACATATGATAATAAAAGCTCTGAAGGTGTTTCCTTTCAAGCTGTTGATTAAAACCTGCAGATTTATTCTATTGCAGGCTAGAATTGGTGTTTTAAACGTCAAGTGAACAAGAAATTCAAACCAGAAAAGGGAGAAATAAATGAAGGAAAATGAGAGTTTTAAATAAACCTACTTGGAGTTTTATTCTAAATTGAAAAATTGCTTTGTGAATGAGAAAGTTTATAGTTTAAGAGTCACAGAACTTGTTCATCTTTCTGACCTGAAAGTGAATTTTGGCAGATGCCATATTTAAGCCTTTTTCTTAAAACATGGCCCTTCCGAACAGAAATAAGGAACAACTAATTATTGAAATAGCTTTAAAACCTCACTCAAATAATTAAAAAAAAAATGTTAACTCTTACTTTCCTAGTATAAAACAATGTTTCTGAAATTTTCAAATTTTCACAAGTGAGCACAAACCAAGTCATTTTCTGGGAACTCACAATTCTGGTCCAAGCATGTACAATTTACTGGAATTCCAAGTTGTCAGCTGCTTCTTAAAACTGGATTTTAAGATGTTTAAAAAGTGCTACACAAAACAGCTAGGCTGATTACATTACTGTTCTGATTTCATTGAATTTTAAGTAGTACTAGAGAATGAGAGAATGAGAAGTAAGTTTATAGAGGAAGGTGTTTTCTAAGAGCAACTCCAGGTATGCTGCATTTCTTCCTTTACACAGTCCTCCTGGAGGAGATTTTTTTGTTTGCTGGGATTTATATCATTGTTTTATTTAAATTACATTTATTTTCTCCTCCAGCTACTCATGTGCAGACATTCAATATATATTAGCTTAAAATGTGAATTGTAGTTCAGTCATTAGTGTGACAGGCTGAGTTTACTATAGTGGTAATTCTTGGGAGAGGAAAAAGCCATTGGTGTGAAGCTTGAAGAGAGTTTAAAAATTTTGTGTAAAAATGAAGTTATAATGAAATCTTGGCCATCTCTGCCACCAAGTGGTCATTCAGCAATGTACAATGTTCTCTCCTTTTACTGTTACTCGTAGCCAGATTTAATGAAGTTACACATATCTGATGTACCTGCCAACTTTCAAGGTGCAGCCTGTAGTTAATTAGAAGTACCTTATTCTGTTCAAAAAAAGCAGAGTGCTACTACATTATTTAAAAAAAGAAAAAAAAAAAGTGCATTAGGAAACCAGGAGCTGAAAAAGCAGGGAGATTGTTTTTCTCTTTTAATCTAGTAGTAAATTGAGGGTTAAGAGAGTATTATTAGCTCTAAAATCCTGGAAGGCATAGTGTTTAAACAGTTGTGTAAACACAGGTGCATAGTTTAAGACATTTATATAAACTTCTGTTTTCTAAAATATATTCAAAACATTCAAGTTAGCTTTATTCAAGCAAGAAAAAGCAACAATAAGTTGCCCTTTTTATACATCTTTAATCTCATTTCCATGCAAATTCAGATTAACATGCTAGAGATAAATATTTATTATTTATAAATCTATTTATATATTACTATATATCTTCTATCATTGTTTTTACTTGGTCAAAGAAACATAGTCTGAATAGATATATAATGTTTTTAAAAGTATGTGTGTATAGACACACATGTCTTTCTAAAGAAAAAAACTAAATTCCAAATTCAGTGTAAATTTTATATTAATTGCAAATTAAGACATTTTACCAACAAGCGTAATCTTTTCTTCAGGAAAAAGTATCAAAGTAGAAACCTGATCCAGTAAAAGATGTCCCTGCCCATGGCAGGGGGTTGGACTACATGATCTTTAAAGGTCCCTTCCAACACAAACCATTCTATGATTCCATTAAATGCTAAACAAAATCTGAAAATATTTAAATTATTCCTTGTTTGCAGATTCATGAAGACTTATTTGCTTTACTATTAAAGTGAATATAAAGTTATTTGAAATTCTAGAAAACTAGAAGACTTTTGAGGACCAAGCTCCACAGCAGCTGGGAGAATTGAGAATTTTAACTGATGGCCTCATTGCTTCTTAAACAACTGAACCTGATGCTTCATTCAGCATTTTTATACTTATATAGTTCCCAAGTTTTTTAATTTAGCCTTTGTGTTAGTACATGTATGTTAGAGCAAAGCCCCAGTAAAGCTCTCTGCTGAGATGTTTGTATCATTTTCTAATTGACATTTGGTGAATAGTTATCACATATTCCATTTTCCTACCTCCATTTATTACGAGAGTTCGTCCATGGGAAGTTCCCGTTATACCTCAAGAGGCTGTAGTGATTTCTGTTGCAGGAGACATGGCTACAGGAAGGCTTTAGCCTTCACTAACATCAGGCATTGTCTTGTGGGCACCATTGACGTGTGACGTGCCTGTACAGCTGCAGAAGCATCCAACCCTCCCCTGCTTTCCTCCCCACCAAAATGTGTCCCAGCGTATCCCACATATTACTTACCAGGCTTCAAAGTGCCCCAGTTTGCTTGCCTGTAGGTGCTCAATGCATGAAGTCAGAGAGAACCAACATGGGAAACCTCGCTGGATGTACAACACGATCCCACAAGATACAAGACACTGCAGTGATAGCCCGTGGTTTAAAACAGTAAAAATTCTACTGGACTATGTGTAATTACAGAGGACTGACTTTTTAGTGACAGTCCCACTTATTCCTCATCCAGATCAATCATGATTTATTTTTCACTTATTTTTTTCTTGTACTGCTATTCATTGAACTGGCCCCATTATCAACCTAATATAAAATAATTTATTTTGGTTTGGCAGTTGCTCTTCATTCTTACTGCAGTCAAGTCACTCAGCTTGAGCCTCAGTTCACCATTTTGTGATGCTTTAGTCCTTCTGAAAGACGTAAATCAGTAATGAAGCCTGCTAATTGCATGCTTGGTGTTTCATCAGGGAGTGATGCCCTCTCCTTTCAGCATGTGTAGTAAAGAAGGTGCGACTCAAAAATGTCAGCTGATAATGTTGTGGTGCCTGGCATGAACTGCATAACCAATTACATTCAGCCATTTGTGCGAGTGAGGGGCAGAGCAAACTCCTCGTGTGTTTCGTGGTAGTGGAGGTCACATTAATTACAGACAAATGCTATGAAAGAAAGGGGCAATGGTGTCACCTCTCCTGCCTTGGCTTCTCCCACACCCTGCCCTGACTCTCCCTCTTCTGTTGCCTACAAAGCTGACTTCTCCTGAGGTGGAACCCCCTCCCGTGCACCCGAGGAGCAAGGGAAGGTCCGCAGGGATGTGGCTGCTCTGCTCTGGTCCCCTGGGCCTGTGAGAGGCAGAGTAAAGGGAGAAAAACTCCCAGTTCTTCCTTTCCAGCATCACAGTCTGAAAGGGTTTGCTCCATCTCTTGTGATGAAATTCTGCACAGGTACGAGGACTTTACCACAGTAACTTAATACTCCCTAAACTGAGCTTAACAGTTAATGTTCTGTCATATGATACATGCATGAGCTGATTTAACCATATTGTTCTTCTGTTTAATTTGTTTTATAAATAACTTTTCCATTTCAGCTTGGACAAAGGAAGCAATCAAGTATAAGAAGCTCAGATGAAATTCACTTAAACAGTTTAAGCAATCCTCCAAGGCAATACCAGGTAAAAACCAGTTTATTTTTAAACTGAAACAGTAGAACTGGCAGACTGACAACATAAGGACAGTTTTGAATTTATATTAAACAACATAAATCAAGAATAAATCCACAGACCTTTTATGTATCAGAAACAAATGCAGTGATTTAGATATTTGCAGTACAATCTAAGGGTGTTTTTCCCTCTCCTCTTTGTTTCTTAAATGCTACTCTTATAGTGCAACATTTTAAAGTGCTTGAAAAATATTTTTAATGTTAGAGACAGGTTGAGTCCTCAACTGCACAGTGCAAATTTAGAAAACTAAAAAGAAACCCAAAGTTTTCCTGTTCCTTCTGCTGAAGCAGCTCAGCTTATTGTGCCACACCCCTATATTTTAAGATCCCAAACACTGCATGTATCTTTCAGCCTTTATGCTGTCAATACAGTCGGTTTATTCTTTGCCTCTAAACAACTGCAGTGCATCTTTGTGCAGTTAAGTATAAAGAGACCCAGCAGAGCCTACATAAAGCTCAGCTGTTCTGGTCCAGAGGGTCCTCCTTTCCTCCCTGTAATACTACAGAGCAGGTGGAAAGGAACAAGGAAGAGCTGCCTGGGCAATAGAACAGGACCATCTGGGTGCAAAAGCAGAAAGAAAACAAGTAAGCCTTTTTTTAGCCATAAGACAGCGTAGCTCTGCTTCACTCTTACACAGTGTCTGCACAAATCTACTCCAAAGCCTCCCTTTTTCACAGACAGTTTCATTATGGCTCAGTGATAGACATTAAGATTACAAATTTATCCCATAAACATGAGGATGTGTGGTTTTGTATCTGGAACATTCTTGGATTATTAGAATAAACGGTACAGCTGCTGATCTCACAAGCACGACTGTAACAATGGTCTGGAACCACTAATCTGGGATGTTTCACAACCAGCTCTAGTCAGGTCTGTTACTGTGGAGACAAAAGCAGACACATAAACCTTTTTTCTACCTTGTAGTGAAAAGAAGCATTAGTGTGTTGTCATGGGTTACATCATGTGAAAATATTAAACTGAAAGATAGGAAAATAGGTCCTCAAAGGTAATTAGATATCTGTATCTAATTCAAGTAATTTGAACTAATGGGAGAATCAGGAGCAGAATTCATTTTTCCTGGAAAGGTAAAATTTACATCTAAATTTACTGGCCTAGGTTCCTCTTATTATTAGCACAGAGGGTAGTCATTCTAATGATGTGATTTATTTGATCAGTTTGAATTGTCTGAGATTAATTGTGCTCTCAGGTTTGCTTTTTCTATCCATAAAGGGAATTAAAGGTAACTACCACAGATAGGCATATTTACATAAGAAAATACCTGCAGTTGATTAGATGAGTCCCAGCTGAGATGCTTAAATGACTCAGAATTATGGGTCCCATTTTCTCTAAGTCTGACATTGGGAGAAGATAACTAATCAAATATAATATAAAAATAGATTAAAATTAACTGATGGCAAAAGAGTTTAGCAATTAACACCACTAGTCAGGGTCATTACATCTGGTAGCAATAAAGACTAGGTGGTTTCGCCAACATAGAGATCAAAGCAGCAACAGTATTAGTCATTTTCATAGACTCCAGTAGTAGGTTAAGCTTCATGAATTATAACATTCATAAGGTGTGTTTAGTTTTCTAACTTTCATGTACATATATGTGCAAAATCATGAAGTTTAAATATCAACTGTAGATGAAAGCAGAGATTTTTGCATTATATTCGTTTAACCAGGCAAGCTCTACACCGAAATGTCTGACTGCAACAGAAGGTAACAGAGCTCGTATTTTGAACTGTCATAGCAGTACTGGAAAGTCCAACTAAGAAAACTTTTTCCTTTTTTCTCTGCAGAAAATAATGAAGCGTCTCATTAAAAGATATGTACTGAAAGCTCAGATAGATAAGGAAAGTGATGAAGTCAATGAAGGTGAGTATGTTGAAGAATGGTATGTTTATCTCTAATCAGAGTATCAAACCAAACCAATTAAAGTAGTTACATCTGCCACTTGAAAAAAAAGTTTCCAAAATACTTCATCCACTTGGCATGTTTACAAGTGCAAGATGTAACATTAACATGAAATTGAAGTCAAGGAATAGATATGACATTCTGTCTCTGCTGTGCCAGCAGAAACTATCACTGATCTTATGACTTCTTGTAGAAAGTGTTGCTATATTTCTAGTAATGCCCATGCATTTCCCGTGGTGAGGCTGCATTTAATGCAACTGGTTTGGGGCACTCCCATATGAATTCTCCCATGTGTGGGTATGTGTTCTTATCGGAGATTCATGTATGGGGATGCACATGCTTCAGCTTTTTTTGTATGTGTGATTTATTACCTGGAAACAGCTAGTGAATGTCCTTCACAGAAATGTTCTCATCTGTTTGCATCCCTCTGATGCTGGAAAGACACTTAGCGCAGCAGGAAAAGGACTGCTCTCTTTTGGACAGTGAGAGGCTTTGTTGCTGGCCAGGAGGACTCAGGATCCCCTGATCTGCATTATCTGCAGAAAAGGACCTGGGGGTGCTGGTCGACAGCCGGCTGAACATGAGCCAGCAGTGTGCCCAGGTGGCCAAAAAGGCCAACAGCATCCTGGCTTGTATCAGGAACAGTGTGGCCAGCAGGATCAGGGCAGTGATCGTCCCCCTGTTATCAGCACTGATGGGGAACCCACCTTGAATCCTGTGTTCAGTTTTGGGCCCCTCACTACAAGAAAGACATTGAGGTGCTGGAGAGAGTTCAGAGAAGGGCAACAAAGCTGGTGAGGGGTCTGGAGCACAAGTCTGATGAGAAGCGGCTGAGGGAACTGGGGCTGTTCAGCCTGGAGAAAAGGAG
>VWYH01001018.1:0-64723 GCA_013399365.1 Pampusana beccarii
ACGCAATGACACGCAAGAACACGTTATAACATGCCAAAATCTGTAACATGCAAGAACACGCCATAACATGCCAAAATCAGTAACACGCAACAACACACAGTAACACGCAATGACACGCAAGAACACGTTATAACATGCCAAAATCTGCGACACGCAATAACACGCTTAAACACGGCAAGACATGCAATAACACGCAATGGCACGCAACCACTACACCATGACATGCCAAAATCTGCAACACGCTATAACACGCAACAACACACAAAACACGCAGTAACACGCTTAAACACGCAACAACACGCCATGACATGCCAAAATCTGCAACATGCAATAACACGCAGCAACACGGCAAAACACGCAACACTCAATAACACTATCAGAGTACTTTGCTGTTCACTACATGAAATGTCAATAAATTGTTGTATAACGAAAGGTCTGAAATGCTGAAAGGTCTTGTCTTCCAGGTTTCCTTTTTCACTTTTGGAATATGTGTTCAAGTCGTAGTGGTTACATTTCGGGTATTTTGAGTAACAAAATAAATTGCAACTTAAATTTTCAAGATAAGAAGTTTAAAAAGCAGTAGGATGAAAGTGAAAATGTGAAATTTTAGAGTTTTGCCTTACTGAAACAACGCATTGTAGGAAAAGTATTTATGAATTAGATTTCATAAAAACTTTCCAGACTTTTAAGCACCTCTAGTTTTCCTTATCTTTTGTGTCTAAAAGTGTTAGACGGACAAACATTTTGAGCCCTGGGTTTTTGTTTCGGTATAAATATCAGAGAAAATATAGATGATTTAATATTTTTCTGAGACGTTATAATGCTACTTTTAGCATTTCTGCTTTCTTTTAATTTAAATGCATTGTTCTCAGCAGCCCAACTGAACATCAAATATGCCAAAATTATACAAGCAGCAGGAGTATTTTGTTTGTCTCATTTTGGTTGTTTCCTAGAAGCTCACATCCCACCAAAAGTGAGTTTTGAGCTTCTCTTATTGGTCATTTGTGAAAACCCCTGCGTGGATCGGCATCGGACCACTTGGAATTATGGCCTTACGTAGGAATGAAAATATAAGAGCCTTTAAAAGGGTGGTTGTGATAACTTAAATGATTTTTGTCTTCCCCAATAGGTTGTAACTGAGTTGTTACTCGATGTGCAGATTTACTCTGCAAATTCGCTTTTTGTATTCCTTCAAGTGGGCTAAATTAAATAGAATAGTCAGCAACCGCCCTTTGATTTGGATTCAGGAAATTGCACAAATATGCTATTCATTTGATCAACTTGCTGAAGTAGTTAAGTGTTGTTACAAAAGCCTGGCCGAACTGGATAGAATTGTAAAATGCAGCTTCTTCAGGCAGGTGCATATGGCTGTGAATGTTTTGGGTTTCTTCCATTTCAGGTAAACAAACTGTAACATTATATATTATTATTAATTATCTATTAATTAATATCTATCTATAAACCACTGTAGGGCATGTGTATTACCTTGGTGCAGTGTCGGGCTTTCTTGTGTTTTCGTATTTGGTCTCCAGATGTTTAAAGTTGAGTTAGACTTTAGTTTCGGAATAAGCAAGCAAGCAAATTCTTTGAATTCCAGATGACCAAGTAAAGTGTGTTTGGAAATGTGTAGTAAGCAACAATTTCAGGTGTTTATTCTTCTGATATGTCATATCCTTTCTTCTGTGTTACCAAAGAATGCAAATCACTCTTCAGATAAGTAAACAAAATAATCAATAGAATTTTCCAGTAATTCAAAAGTGTGAAAAATAGACCCAAGGTTTACAAAGCACAGTAACTTGAGTACTTCTGGGTCTCTATGTTAGAAACTGATGAGAGTTATATTTGAAAGTGATTTGTCTGCTCTTGTTCAGTTCTGTTCTCCTGAACGTTGGCATCTTGCTTGTGGACAACACTGAACTCCAGTGTTGAGCATCACACCACGTACCTTCCTTTGTGCATCCTTTCGTTAGTCTGTGGTGTAGCGTATACTCCCACTGAAATCAGAGGAACTATTTTTGAAGTTGTACAATATGTATTGTATAAAATTGTCCAAAGTATCAAAAGCCACACCAGTGGCATTGAAATCATGGTAGATAGTTGGGGGTTTTTGCTTTCTGTTCATCTAGTTTATTTGCAAAAGTTACTCTCGTGAGGGAGGCCCTTTAATTTCAAGTCCTGCGGTGGGAAATGCTGCTAGAGCTGTGAGGGATTGCAGAGGGGGACATGAAGGGGATGCAGAGTATTGGAGTTGGCAATCTGCAGGAGGGACATGGAGGGGCTTGTCCGTGGTGGTGGTTGGCTGGAGGGGGGGTCCGGAGGGTTGCGGTGGTGGAGACAAGAACACTGGGCCAGGAGCAAATGGGAGTGCAACAGGCAAGGAGAAAAAATAGTTCAACTTTCAGAGCTTAGAAGTGTTAGAAAACGGTAAATATTGTTCTTCATTTACCTGAGACCAGCAGGGAAAGCTTTAAGCCATCCATTTACCCCCAGACTCTTGACTGTAGGTTTTACTAGTTACTTGGAGAAAAACTTTCCATAAATTTTTCCTAACCAGTTATTATGTGTAGTATTTGGGAGGAAAACTTCTGTGGCTTAAGTTAAGATACCCACCTTAGTGGTCATAATCTAATTAAGGAAGTTAATTGCTATGATGAGAAAATACAATACATGTGGTTTGAAAGAGAGCAGTCGATTAATCTATTTGCCATTAAGCTATCTACACTGAGTGAATTCCTTCTGATTCAAGGAAGGCTTATTCTGGCAAAAGATGTTTTCAGGATATTTTCCATATGTTGCAAATGTCATTTAAGCCTCACCTGGCGTGATTTCAGCTGCTGAGTTTTTAAAATTGTTGGAAACCATTTAATAGAATAATAGGTTCCTTCTATTCCAGCAATGAAGTGGGTACTGAAGCAGTGTGCAAAATAAAAAAAAAAGCTTTCATTTACTGTGAAGATATAGGCATGCTTTAACTGGTACCTACTTCTGTGTATCACTTGACCCATAAATCTAGCGTTATCTGTAAGAGGAGGTTTGGTTTGCATTCTTTCTTTTCTTTCTTGAAGCTTCAACATCTGAGGAAAGCGTTGAATATGGATTTAAAGGCTTTGATGGGCTACCTCTGGAGGGATAGTCTGGATTTTAGACTAGCTGATCCTGCTAGCTAGTTTTATTTATGTTCCTGTTTGGATTCAGCTGCATTAATTTTAATAGGTTTAACAACAGTTTAGTCAAACTGGTGCTAGTCACTGTGTGGATGCATCAAAATTAATATAAGCTTGCTTTTTCTCTAATTAAACTTACACTAAGAATAAACTAGAATTAATTTAGAGGTAAATGTGCATATTGGTTTAATGAAGTAGGTTTAAAATCAGATTCAGCTGAATTTAACTTGTTCTGTGTGTAGGAAGTACCTGAAATGAATAGAGTTCACAGCCTTGGGTCTGAGAAGCAGCTATTACAGTGGTTGTCAGCACTTGTTTATAAGCTAATTCTACTTTTGTCTTCTTTACTCTTTTTTTCTGCAGACAATAGTAGAACTTGCAGAGACAGGAAGTCTGGACCTCAGTATATTCTGCAGCACCTGCTTGGTATGATATTTTTTAATCAATTGTAGCACATTTTTCTTTCGGTGGGATTTTTTTGTTGGTTGTAGTGGGGTTTTGGTTGTGGGGTTTTTGTGTTTGTTTTGGTTTTGGGGTTTTTTGGTTTGGTTTGGTTGGTTTTTGTTTGGTTTTTGTTGTTTGGTTGGGGTTTTTTGTTTATTTATCAAGCTAGGCCAAAATTAGATGTTTCTATATCAAACACATTTCAAGGACTGGATTTATTTGTAGTTTTTAACTTAAGCAGTGTTGTCATTAAATAATATATCAGTACACAAAACTCCCTGTAACAATAAGAGGGAAAAAGTTATCACTGTGGAAATAACTTG
This sequence comes from Pampusana beccarii, assembly GCA_013399365.1. NCBI lineage: Eukaryota > Metazoa > Chordata > Aves > Columbiformes > Columbidae > Pampusana > Pampusana beccarii. The sequence goes on from VWYH01001018.1 coordinate 3,932, forward strand.
CCAGTGTCAAAATCCAAGTATCCAATATATCTACCAAAATGGTTGGTTATATACCTAAAAAGTTATGAAAATCACAGGTGACATTCTACCACCTCTGTAACTCCCAGTAAAATTCTGTAGTGCTTCTAGTAAAATATTTTTTTCAAAAATCAAAGTGTATTTCCCAATTTGGCAGTAATTGGGAGGGGAAAAAAAAAACAACTGAATTTTTGTAAAGCTTGCAAAATTGTGGGCAAATACTTTTCTTGGACTAGTTAATACTGAGCTTCACCACAGAAAATTTAAAAGGAAATAACTGCTTAAGGAAAGACATTTACATTGTGAATGTAATGTAGTTCTTTTTTAGAAAGTTAACTAGTGAATATAAAATTATCAAGGTTATCAGTGTTACACTATAGTGCTCTGACCTGTGTAGAACATGAGTGATGTTAATATTCCCAAAATTGAATCTGGAAAATTATGTACAGATGTGACACTTTAAAAATTCTGTATGTCTGTATACATATGTGTCTCAGAACACTTTAAGATCAGTTATTTTTTATTGCCATTTTGTATTTCATTCAGAAAATAACCTTTAAAAAAAAAGGTTGGAAGTAATTTAGCATTTTATGTTCCACTGAGTTCCACTTGTTGGGTCATATTCCTGTCTTGAGAAAATAAGCTGGAAGAGTTTACGTTGGAACTCAGCTATGAATGATACTGACAGAACTGTGGAACTTAACTCGTTCTGTATTTTCATTGTTAAAAAGCTGAAATGAAACTGGTTACTGTGTAAAGGTCAATAGCTGGAGGCGATAGGCGAACTTTGTATGGAAAAAAAAATCCTTTATATAACAAAAAGTGTGATAATTTTTGTGTGGTTGTATAGATGTGGTAAATAATGTACAGAATAAGCTTAATAGCTAAGATTGCTTTAAAAATCAGCATCGAGCTGAAATTCTCTGTGGGGTTAACAACAGCAAAATCAATTTACATTTAAATTGAGGCGGGTTTTTTTCTATTTAATATATGTCAGGGTTTTTTTGTTTTTGTGAACAAACGTTAATCACCGTTACAGATACGGAAGCCAGTGAGGTCCAAACACTGTGGTGTGTGCAATCGGTGTATAGCGAAGTTTGATCACCACTGCCCGTGGGTGGGAAACTGTGTAGGTGAGTAATTTGCTAAAATACGATGTTGTGGTGGAAGAAAAAGCATTTTCAATATTGAGCTTAATCTTTTTTTCTACATGCGTTTCTCGGCATTATTCTCATTTGTATTGTCTGTTATATACCCATCCTGAAAGTTGTTCTGCATCTAATTCAGTTGCCTATGTATATATTTTTAACATAAATTCTAGTAACAAAAAGAGGCAAAGTTAAGCTGCCTTTTAATGTCTGCAGAGAGGGCATGTACCGATTCCACAACAGACTGTTATCTATTACGTGAGATTAAAATTTTCATCTTTACCAATAATTTTCAGTAATTTAACGGGAAAGTATACATATTGAAAAATGTAATGGTTATAGCAGTTAGGTATGCAACGACCTCCTATTGAGGTATTATCTTTTTGACCCTCCATGTAGTCATTTCTTCTCCCCAGTGGTGATGAAAGGAACATAGGAACATAGAATCATAGAATCATTTCTGTTGGAAGAGACCCTCAGGATCATTGAGTCCAACCATAACCTAACTCTAGCACTAAATCATGTCCCTAAGAACCTTGTCTAAACATCTTTTAAACACCTTCAGGAATGGTGACTCCACTTCCCTGGGCAGCCTGGTCCAGTGCCTGAACAGATACAGAACAGCAGTAAAGTCTCTAAATGCTACTATTCCCTGTCATATTTTTTGTGAAACCTATTTGAAAACCATTATCATGGAGGGAGCACTGAAGACTTCATAGCTAGGAAATGAGGGCAGCTTGCTTTGCTGGTTTATTTTTTTAGAATGCAATCAGAGGTAACTTTAGTCTTGGGGAGGAATTAGGACCTGGATGCATTGACAGCTGCCAGCCAATAAATGCTTCATTGTAGTTCTTCCAAATATATGTAATAATGCGTAGTCACAGTAGTTTGGTCTTATGATCAAAAGTAAAATAGTCAATGCTGACATTAGAATTGTAATAGAACATCACTAAAGTCTCATAGAGATGACTTAAATGTAACTACTCCTACATTTATACAGTCCTAAAATTATATTCAGCCCTTTGAAGGCAACTGTGAGACTGATGTGGCCCCTGGTGAAAGTGAGTTTGACACCCCTGATCTAGTATTTTAATCAGTAACTGGAAAATTATAAAAAACATCTGGGGAAGGAGAGACCTTAGTTTGTGTGTGATGAGAGAGTATGCAACTAATGGGATTAAGTTAGGTGGAAAAAATTGTTTTTACGAAACAGTGCTGATGGAAAAGCAAAGTCCTCCTACTAGTGGGCTCGTACAGATTGGGATAAGTGGAGGTAAAAGTAAACATGAGGATGCTTGAAAGCGTGCTGGGAGAAAAACCATTAGAAATCCCACGATGGGAACAGCCCTGAACTGGGGGGAGTGATGGTCTCAATGGCCTTATATGGCTCCTCTGGCTCGCTCAGACCAGGACACGGTGACCCTGAACCCGTTCTTAAAACAGCATTCATGGGATGTTTGCCAAAAAGGGAAACATGAATCACGCCTTTCTGGAAAGGTGGAATTTGGAAATGTTTTCTGTAGCCTTCCTTGGGATGTGTTAGAAGGACAAGAATTTTACTAAAGTTATAACTGAGAAAGAATGTAAGAGTGTGTACAGACACTCTAAAATTAATCCTTTGGGGATAAAGCTTGGCACATAAAGAGATTCAGAGGTAGTATTTTTACCATTCTGAAGAGGTTGGCAAAAAATGCAGACTATTTGAAAAATAAATAAATTAGCAATTGAGGCAAATTATCTTTCTTATGCCCACAAAATTTTAGTTAAAATTACAGTGAGCAAGTCTCTAAAGGTGATTAGACTTATCTTTTTAATGGAGTGTCAAAATAGCATTATGTTTTTTACAGTTGGTTGTTTGAAAACGAAAAATAACGGATTTTATTGAGCTTGTATTTACATTTCAAACACAAACTGCAGGCTCACGACAGAAATGTAGTTTTCAAGTTAAAGCATGAAAGGATCTAGAGCCAAATTTTAAACCATTATCTCAAATGGGTTGTGTTGACACTGTACTGAGTTGTTCTTCTGATGTAAGATATCTTGTGTATATAAGGAATTATTTTATGGTTTAGAATAATGTTCAATTTTGCTTCCCAGTAAAGGTTCTTCTCAAAGGAGCTAGAAGTAGCAAAAATTAATAAATTAACAAACTATCTGAATTATACAGTGTAACTCAATCAGTAAAAAATCAGTTTTCTGTATTATGTGTTATTACTTATGTATAATATAAGCACAGCTATAGAAAAGAAATTAGGAACAATTCTTGCAGCATTGTTGTTTTAGCTGTGGGGGGTAACTTACTGTGTTCCTGCCAGTCCAGGGCGAAGCTGTAGGGAATGGTGCTGTGTTTTGTCCAGTCTTATTTCAGATACAGAAGAAATGCAGTTTCTGCACTTTCTTTATCCGAAGTATTTTTTTTTTAACTGTGACCAGGGTTATACCTGTCTCATTTATAGTTTTCAATGCTACATGTATCATTTTACCAAATACAAACAGAGTTCCTGTTTAGCAGAATTTGGTTTAGTATCATTGAAGATGCTACTGGAAAGAGCATCTCATCAGCTGCCTCTGGTGAACCACTAGGTCACCGTTTAACTTCTGGTTTTGTTTTCATTTTGGNATGAAACTTAACAGTTCTGAAATGTAGTATGCAAATGAAAGCGATACCTTAGGGAGATTCCCAACACAATTTCTCACATGCTCTTAGGTGACTGAAGGCAATGTTACAACATATTTTGTGTCTGAAGGAACTTGTTTGATTTTCAGGGAAATGTCTTGTGTTTAGTCTAGCTTGTGTTGCATGTGTATTTTTCCTCATCTCTTATTTATATAGCCTTCCAGTTCACTTGATTATTTTCTGCCTCCAGAGGATGCTCTTGTTTTAGCAGGCAAAACATTTCACATAATGAAGAAGTAATTGCTGTGCTGGTACATGATGACAGCCACATCTTTTGTAGCCTATTATCATCTTTGTGGGTTTAGTGTACAGCCTAGAGCTGTTGGAAGGTTGCAAGAGTGGACGTATTTCACAAACAGAAGGAAGGCCGAGTACTTCAGAATTATGATGTAAATGCATAAGAGGCATCTTTTTAGCTTTATTGATGTTAAAAATAGAACAGTGTTTTAGTAAAAGAATTTTGTTGCATGTAAATTCCATCTGAAGCACAATGGTTTATATCCCATTAATTTATTTTAGCAGGTTGTTGGGCCTCATCTGTTCAGTTACACATATTTGTTTTACAGGTTCTATTAGGTATTTTAGGTAGCTCCATCAAGCAGGTTTAAGGCCAAGTAGTGAGTTAGCTTATTATCAAGGGGTGTTGTATATTTATTTATATTTCTGTTTCTTTTAAGAGAATGAACTCTGCAGCCTGATGATTTTTTTAATGGAATTCTAAAAATATTTATTGGTGTGTAATTCCTGGCTGTTTAGGACTCTGCAACAGTTGTCACCAACATTGTTATAAATATTGTCTATCAATAATTTTATTAGCTCATGAAATGGGTTGCAAATAAAGTGCATTTGTCTGATTTGCATCTCTGATGTGACAGAAGTTGAAGAAAATGAAGCAGAAGTAAACCAGCTAATTTCACTGTCTTGAAGTTATATTGCCTTATATTTCAGAGTAATGTTTCTGTATATAATAATTAGTTCTTCTAAGCAAGGAATTAAACTTGCTGATGTAGTATTGTCTTTCTTCTTGAAAGTGTAGTAATTTTCATCCCTGTTGTTCTTGTGCAACTTCAGGAGCAGGGAACCATCGCTATTTTATGGGATACCTGTTCTTCCTGCTTTTTATGATCTGCTGGATGATTTATGGATGTATCTCCTGTGAGTAAATGTGGGGTTTTGGCTTTTTTTAATTGCTTATGGATACTTAGTTTATCACCTGGTATGGATTTTGACAGATTTCTACATTGTTAGAGTTTTGGATATTTTTATTCTGGAATTGAACTGCATATTAATAGTGGACTATATTGGATATTTTAAGCTAGAAGATGATGTTTTTCTTGTCCTAGATTTTTTTTTCGTCGTTGCAGCCAGGTAGGTGCATATGTCATGTATTCAAGGAGTTGGGAATGGAAGAGAGAGCAAGTTAAACTATTTTGGCACATTGTCATTTTCTTATTTAATTTAATATATACTAATGTGGGCATTGTGTTGATGTGCAGTAACATATCTTAAATCTTCTGTATGATTTTGGACACTTGTTTTTTTCTCTAGACTGGGGTTTCCACTGTGAGACAAGTTATGCAAAGGATGGATTTTGGACCTATATCACACAGATTGCTACCTGTTCTCCGTGGATGTTTTGGATGTTTCTAAACAGTGTTTTTCACTTCATGTGGGTGGCTGTGTTACTCATGTGTCAGATGTATCAGGTATGGAAGAGCACTTTATTTGTAACGCTGAGTCTCGGGAGTGACTTAAGAGTATCAAATAGTTCTGTCATTTAAATGTTAACGTTCACTGGGCAAGACCAAGATTTCAGTCTCTCCGCCACGCTGGAGGAGGCAGGCATCTGTTGTCTCCGGGTATTAGGCATCATTCACTTCTCATTCACTTTTTTTCTGCAAGAGGTTAAAGTACCTACCTCCCGCTTTCCATTCTCAGAATGACAGGAAGGCAAAAGAGACCAGAGAAAGGCAATAAAGACTAATGGAGGATAAGATCTGTGGGTTGCACTTGGAATAATGCCGTATGTCATTAGCAGAAAAAGAGGGGTAACTTTAAAGGGGCTGCAGTAGTTTCTTATATGGCTTCAGTGTGATTTGAGATCACACTACTGTACTGTAATCCAACCAAACCCAACCTTTTCTTTATCCTTTATAGGGAAAGACAAGTCATACTGAAAGCCTTTCACTGTGACTTAAGTCTTTCCGTATGATGTCATTAACACACTGTGAGACTTACCAATTTAATCTTTCTAGAGATCCTGAAAATAAAAATCATCCTCTAAGGTGTAGGTAAAACTTTTCAGGAAATTTGAGTTTTGTCCTCTTCTTTCTACCATAATAATTTAGAACGTATATCAGTTTCAAAATCTTGTATGTGTGAGCGAAAACCATTGAGTCTTTCAGAGGTCCTTCCTGCCCAAAACAAATGAGCAGAGGTAACTACATGTATTTCAGGTGGCTTTCAAAGCAGTCTAACCTACCTATTCTGTACTGTAGACTTCTATAGCAGAATAGGCATGTAACTTTGCCAAGTCTTCCATCATACTTAGATCGTGATCCATTAAGTTCCCTGATGAGGATTCCTGTTAATAAAAATCTGTCTACAGATGCATCTTTGATTTATGCCACTTGGAAAAATACTTATCATAATATTTTGTATCGTTAATGTAATTAAGCAAAATAATTCTAGCATTTGAGTTCTTTAATAATCCTGGAAACATGGAAGCTGAACACAGTCATGTTACTAAATTTCCTAAGAGTTTTACACATAGGAAACTTAGGATTGTTCTTGACAAATCTCTTTGGAGTTTGCCATAATGATAAAATTAATGAAGATATTCTCTTAATTGCTTCTTTTGATTTGCTACTGCACAGCTCCTACTCTTGCTTCTCTTTTTTTCTTTTCTTCTCTGTCATAAAGTTTGAACTTGTCCTTCTTATTGAACTGGGCAGGATTATTGGCAAAACATTACCTGCTGTCTTAGGAGGAGAATTTAAAACCTTTACTTCCTACTTCAAAAGTTGGCCTTTGAGAGCCCATTGATGTACGTAGACAACCCAAACTTAACTTTCTCAGTGTTCTTGCTTTTGTAACATGCAACAGAGTTGACTTTTTATATTTCACTAAGAACTACGAGATTTTATATTCCTGCAGTATAAGGCTGCTAAGAGAGTTCTCACATTTTTGTTTCCAATTATATCACATTACAGTAAAGACCAATTTTGTGTAAGATACACAAAAGGCTAACATAGTTGTAAAGCTGTTACAGAAAAGCATAGCCTTTGGGCCAAGTGATTCTGTAAAAATGAAAAAACACAAGGAACAACAACAAAAACCAAAAACACCACTTTTTTTTCTGGCCATCTTTTTGTCTTGTAGACAGAAGAGTTTCATTACTGCAACAAATTTATGAATGGGGAGAATATATTACAGCAGCTAAAACTGGGATGTCAGGAGGAAAAGGAAGCAGTTCAAACACTGTGTAAAATAACTCCCAAATCTGTTGTTTACAGTGCATTTCAGCTGACAATACAGTAAAGTCATCTCTTTATTGTGGACTAAGAAGTCACTGTTTTTTCAGTAACCATAATTTATTTCTGATCACTTTTAAAATTAAACCTTTTGCACAATCCAGTACAGCTATTTTATGGTGCTTTATGTTGGGATCTCCTAATTTCCCCAGATAAAAATTTCTTCTTCAAGAGAAGGAATATAAACCAGTAAATTTGGTCCTCCTTTTTCAGTCTGTCTCATTCAGGGCTTGTTTGCTTGTTTTTGCATGAGCTAAATTGCTTAATTTTTTTCCTGCCTTCAGATATCTTGCTTAGGTATCACTACAAATGAGAGAATGAATGCAAGAAGATACAAGCACTTTAAAGTTACGACCACATCTATTGAAAGCCCATTCAAGTAAGTTTTAAAGTGTAAACATCTTTGTTATTTCTGTAGCCTTACATACATTTGTGCAGCTTGTTGAAACAGAACATCGCTAAATACTTTTAAGGTAGTTTCACTGCTTGGAATGCTGAATCTATCAGCTGTTTTTTACAGTGACACATTCTGTCCAGTTAAATGAAGTGTTAACTGTTTTGTCATGACTAGACAGGGATGCATAAACACGGAAAGTAATGCTTTCCATCAGTGGTCATATTTTGCTGTAGAGTTTATGGGGAAATAAATATCTTCTTTATAAATCAGATACGCAAAACAGAGGTAGTTGCTTATTGCACAGTGTCAGTGTTGGCCTGGATCTTCAGTTCTGCACCATGCACTTTCTCCTGAGCGATATTTAATGTGCTGTTGCATTTGCTGTGTGCAGTAGGTCCCATTGCTCTCTTTGCTGTCAGGAAGGAGGCAGCACTTCCTTCCTGCTCTGGAGGAAGAGCACGGGCAAAGCTGTTTGTGGGGAGGGGAACAGGATGTCCCAGGAACCGAAGGATGTGTTGCATGGGTGAGATGTGGGCGGCTTTTGGGTGTCAGTTGGGATTTTGGTTTGTGCAGTGAGGAGGGTACGAGCTGGGAGAGGGGCTTGGGGATGATACAGCACCGGGATGGGAACACGGCAGCGTGGAGCAGCTTGTGGAGCCAACGCAGGAAATAAATGAAGACACAAGGCTGGAATATTGGTAGGACGCTGTGTCTCCTGGAGGAGTTGTGGCTCTTTCAGGTGGCACCCAGGGGAACAGGAGAGGGGAGTTATTGTGGCAGTTTGATTTCTGTGCTAGAAGAGAAATTTGTGTGATCTGTTTTTAACCAGGGTGGTGCACAGGATAGGAAAAAAATGCTGGTTTTGTCTCTCTCTTCACAAACCATTTTCACTGAAACAGCTGCTATTATAAAAATGACTCCTGAAAATAACACCGCATGTCTAAAATAACGGACCTGCCATCACCTGTCAGATGAAGCATTGACATAATAGTTGTCATCTCTGTGTTGCTTAGGCCTCTTCTTGCATGTATCATAACATGAGCTTCTCTTCGAGAAAACCATGATCTGTACAACCCATGTGTAATTAAGTTAAAAAAAAAAAAGGAGTTGGAATTCTGATGTAGGTGTCTTAAATATTTGACAATTAATTGATTCAGCCACATAAAGCACTTGACTAGTTCATTTAATTCAGATAATACCCTCTTAATTTTGTGTTGTCTAGGGACTTAATTGATCTTAGACCTGCAGCTGGTGAACCAGTATTTATGACAGAAATAGGTATTAATAAAAATGGAAATTATTCTAGGAAGACATTCAATTCATACAGTTTTGTCATGCTTCCATCTGTACAATGCAGCTTTCCTCTTAGAAAGGGATCTGAATTACTGTGCTGTGCTACAGGATGGTGCACTACCAATACCATTACATTTCTCCATACAGTTTTGGTAGATAAGTCGAAGAAAGTTGGGGTCTTGGTTGTGTCCTAAGGTCAAACATTCATCAGTCTGGCGACTACTTCTTATTTCAGAACTTGCTCATCAGCAAGCACTAAGATAATTCTCATCTGAATTGGTTTTCTACAGTTAGGAGCTTAAAGGGCGAGGAATAGAATTTGTGGGTAGGCAAAAAATATTTGTTAGACGAACTGTGATGTTGCTTACTAACGTGTTTTTGTTCTGTTTGTAGCCATGGATGTATAAGGAACATTATAGACTTCTTTGAATTCAGATGCTGTGGTCTTTTTCGGCCCGTTATCGTGGACTGGACGAGGCAGTATACAATAGAATATGACCAAACTTCAGGATCAGGCTACCAGCTGGTGTAGCAGCACCCTCATCCTGTGAGCATATCATATCTGAGTGGTGCCTGAAAAATTTTCTCTCTCTCTCAAATCCGCATCCCTTGAAGAGTAGCATGCTATGTGTAAGGCTGATGATGAATCATAAGGTACCTTCTCTTCATCAGAATTTTATTAACAAAAGTAAAAACGGACAGAATAAACTGCCAAACCTGATAAGGAAGAGGAGGAAGATCACAAAGGGATTTTAACAGTTCTTAACATGAGAATTACTCGCGACAGCATATTCACAGTATTTGTTGTTGGGTTTTTTATTTAAGGTCCTTCACAATGGAGCATGAGATTATTGAAGTATGACACAAGTAGCTACGTTGTGCCGAGCAGAAAAAATGATTTCCCAATGTGAATAATTCCACTGAAACAAGAATCTAGGTTATAAAACTAAATTTCATGATGCAGAGGTCACTGATCGTTATGTTGTAGCTCCTGTAATGTGATTCTTTTTAATACAGGTTTTCTGTAGTATTATGTACATTGAAAAATGTGCTTTTCAATGCTGTTATAAACATCATGTGGTGGGAATCCTCTGTAATGTGCTAAGTTATAGCAGTAGGGCACGTCAGATAATGTCGAGAAAAAATACGTTGCCCACGTTTTTTGGTGATTGTTTTTGCCACCACTTAGTGGTACAACTAAATACTTGTAATAATCCTGTTCTGAGATTATATAGTCTGAAATAAACAATTGTGCAAATAAGGAAAGCTCTTCTGTTAAAGCCCTGCTTAAATGCATGATACACCTGTAAAACGAGATTACAGGGTATAATGTTCAGGGAAAAACGTGGGGAAAAAAAAATCATTATCTTTGAAGTAATTGTATAAACAATTTACAGACTAGCAATGTTTCAGTATTAGGTTTGGTCCTCATACAGTACAATGTGGTGTAATTGGAGACACGTTGGAAGAGAAATTGCATGGGGGAAACCACAGATGTGAAAGCAAAAATCTCAATTATAAAAAGACAAGATAGTTTTAAATTGAAAGCAACTGCAGAAGAAGAACCCAAAATTGTCTGAAATGATGCTTATTTTGTTTGGATGTAAAAGAATGGAAAACAAACTTTAAAAAATCCCCAGAATAGCACACGCTCACAGAAAATGTAATACAATGTTCTGAAGAAGATGGTGTATTGGCACATGGAAATCACCCTTAATTTGTTTTTTTACGTTCTCATGCTACAGGTATGTTTGGAAGGTAAGGAATGATCTGAAATGGCATTCCAAAGGGGCTTTTCTTGACTGCGATGCACTGATTTTTGTTCTGTTGTTTTCACATACTCATAGTGAATTGTTCACTGCTTCCTTAACTATTGTTTACAGAGAGACTGAGAATCAGGTTAGTTCTCTTCTAAGTGCTGTAGCAACCCAGTGGTTCGAGAAACCTGTGAGGGGAGTTTGGGGAGGGACCCGCAAGCAGATGTCTGAGACCAGTGTAAAGAATGTGTATCTGTATATAAATAATTTATCAACTAGTTTTCTCTCTGTGAGTGTGTGTTTAGTGTATTTAAAGCTGCTCATTTTCATTTTATTCAACCAAAAAAAAAAAGTGTAGGAAGATATCTAATGAGCTTTTAGTGATGTTCAATATTGCTGTTAATAGGCATTATGCCCTGCAAATTCACTGCATGTTTGATGCTTGGCAAAATTAGCGTTTTCTGTAATATGCAGATTACAGGTAATAAAGCAATCTAGTGGTATTCCCGGCCCTTGCCTTAGTAAGAGGAGCAGTGAAACTGTAAATAGTTGATGTTCAGTATTTGCAAGTAAACATTTTTTCTGTAGTTGTTCATTGATCTCAAGACACACACTTAGTTTGCAAGTACCAGATATCAGGATTTACAGAAGTGCAGCATTAGAGTACTTGAATGTTTAATACTGGAAAAATCAACATCGTCTTGGACACAGTTTTAATAGCAGAGGTTTGGGGGTAGGGTTGGCAAAAAGCTTTTGAGGTTTTTGTCAGACTAAATTTGTAATCGTAACGAAGACATGTTCTGTTTCAGTGAAAAGAGTTGACATAAGTTATTCATATTTTTTTCCCAATTGGGAAAAAGCATGAAGAATTTACGATGTTTATTTTAGTCGCCAATAATGTTCTGCATATTTGTTTCGGAGGGGTTTTTTTTGTTTTGTTTTGGTTTGGGTTTTTTTCCACATTTCCTTTGGGGGTCGGTTCACTTGAAGAACTTCAATCCACGTTATTAAATATCGCCTAGCACCAGCAGAGCAGTTCAGTATGTAATACAAGTTTTGGTTTTAGTTGCCCAGTAGCATTAACTGCCACGAATTATGTCATGCAGTCCATGTCAAAAATGGTTGCAAAAGGTGACCTTTGGTAGGACGTAGTGAGTTCTGCGCCGTTTACTTGTTAGTAGCTCTCTGGTGACAGTTTTGTTGAGACCTGCAGAATTTGAGCAATAGTAGGTGGTTGTGAAAATTAACTTGAATCTATGGATTTGGGATATGTGAAGCTTCCAGTGTAAAATGTAACTTGTCTTGAGTAACACTGAATCCTTTGATGTGAAATCGTAAAACCAAGCAGGGGGGAGCCAACTGTGCAGCATTTTTCTGTCAAGTTATGAAACTTACAATTCAGTTGTTGAACCAAAACTGCATTGCTTCTGAAACTTAAAGCTGATCTAGACCAACAGCAGATCAGAACAACTTAATCTGACATAGGGAGAATAAATGGGAATTTTGTCTTGGCCCTAAACATGTGCTGTTTCTTTGCAGGTTTTCTGTATTCTTTTATGTCCACCAGATTTTTCTTTTCAATTAATGTGTAAAACATCACTACATTTTAAGCTATCAATTTTTTTGTATATTCTTTATTTATAACTGTGCCAAGTATTATTTTAATACTGTTGAGATCTTGCTGTATTACATTGTGAACAAAAAAAAAATCTGTAAAATGTTTAATAAATTAGCTCTCCTTACATAAATTAAATCTGTTAAATTTTGTAAGTTATTAATCAAATAAATATTGACTCTTAGATGCAGTGTTTGTCTTGACTTGGGATATGATTTCAAAGTGTTGTTTCTGTCCAATTTCAGAAGCTGCACCGTGAGAAAACAGCTGCTATCTTGTGTCTTATTTTAGTAAAGTCTGTTTCCAGAAGGATGTACAGGTGTCTTAGAGCATGCACTCAATTCTGTGCTGATATGAAATCCTGTCAACTACCACTTTACTGGGTTTTGGTAAAGTAGGCCTTTGTACTACCAATTATAGTTACCAGTCACTAATTAGTACGCCTTTCTTTTGAGTAAAGGTGCTGGCAAGATAACATTTCATAAGGGAGAATTGCTTTTAGAGAGCATTTCAGGTGGCCCAATTTACATATTTAATGATAATGGCATTTGAGGTGTTCTAAAGGTGTGCACGTAGGGCTGGTAGGTGTGACCAAGATGTGCATTTCTAGGTGGCACTTGCAGGAGACAGAATACCTTGGCTCTTCTGGTTTGTGCTAAAGGTTAGATTCTGAGTAGAAGCAAGGTAACCATCCAGGTTGGATTTAATGAGGGTGTTTATAACCAGCAGTATGTGTTAAAGTATAAGGTTAGGACTTAAGAGCACGCCTAATGGGGAGAAGAAAAAGTCTCTTGTTTTCTGCCGGGTATGGGTTCAATATTAGCAGACATTGAGGATTGCTGGTGCTGTTCCAGGAGGTTCCATCTGAATACGAGGAGAAACTTCTTTACTTCGAGGGTGCCAGAGCACTGGAACAGGCTGCCCAGAGAGGTTGTGAAGTCTCCTTCTCTGCAGACATTCAACACCCACCTGGAAACCTTCCTGTGTGATCTGCTCTGGTGAACCTGCGTTAGCAGGTGGGTTGGACTGGATGATCTCCAGAGGTCCCTTCTAACCCCAACCACTCTGTGATTCCCCAAGGAATGGTTCTGGTGAGGCTGGGCCCCAGGTCACCTCTGCTGATCACCCTTTGATTTGGCCATTAAAAGTCAGGGAAAAAGTACTTTCTTTTTTTTTTAAAAAAGACATATTCTGTACTGCAGATCTCCAACAGAGATTTGCAGTGCTCTGTCAGAGCAGTTGCTGCTCTTGGGAGGTATGGGTGGGCTCCTAATGACTGGAAACCTGGTTACTTGGTTTGTTTTGTTTGGAAGAAGCCTGCCCTATGCACCCTCATTATGGCTTGATTAGAGTTCACTCCCTCTTGCATCCCATGAGCTGCCCTTAAGTGAAATCAGATTTTTTTGCTATGAAGTCAGAACGCTTACATTTAGGTTTTATCCACCTTAGGCTACTGAATGGAGCTCAGTAAAAATCGTACCAATTCCAGGTTTAATTTATTTGCATTATCTTATAAGCGGAGTGCCGTGTTCACATTGCTTCCAATCCTACGTGCTACTTAAGATCTCCAGATCGTGAAGTCAAAGTGCTTTTGAGGGCCAATCTCTCCTGGCATTAGGGCTCCAAACTGAGACTAACTCCATTAGTTAGCATTACTCCAGCCTGGGCTGAGCATTTATTCATCCATGTTTTGTTGCTGCTGAAAAGTTGACAGTAACCAAGTGAAAGCACTTCAGTGTAGGGTTTTCATTTCTCTTGACAAGTTTATTGTCTTTATGGTTACAAGTTTGCTGTTTTCCTTCATTTATTTCTCTTTCTGTGGTTAAATGATGTAACTCGTTGGGATGTCGAGCAGTGTGGAGCTGTGAGTTATTGCTATGACTACCTCTAGGAAATGAAAGCCTGTGATTTTTAGTGGCTTAAATCACTTCCAATCATTTCTTCTGTTCATTTTTCTAAGAACTGAAAGCTCTTTCTTTGTAGGTAAATGAGCAATGTATTAGATGCCCGTTTTTGTCAGCATAAATTGCACCTGCCAGCTCTGCTAATGTGGTGAAGATCCTCTACAGTAGCTACATCAGCTAATGGGGGAGCGGTTTCACCTGCTCAGTAGTGTGTCAAGAGCGTTATTTTGGTTTCTGTCTATCAAACAGTGACGCTCAGCATTTTGTAATGCTGTTCCTGAGAAGAGGAGGCACTTCCATCAGGTAACAAGGCTGTGGAAAGGAGTATTTTTGTGTCCTCGGCTGCTGGGGCCTGGGTACCGCTTCTAAATTAGAGCTGTTCTTGTTCAGGTTGGAAGAGTCAGAGGGGATCAACCCTTTCTGGACAACTGTCAAGTTGGTAAAGGAGAAAAGTACTTTTTTTGTTTGGTTGGTTGGTTTTGTTTGTTTTTAGTAGAAAAATATTGGGATCGTCAGTATGAGTAGTGAGACCAGAGGTTTCTGCCCCAAATGTGTGCCGCTTCTGCCTTGCTGTTGTCTTTTTCAGCTGTAATCTTTCCCTCTCTGTGAATTGTACAAGCTCTTGGCTCACATTTTGAGCCGTCTGTCTGTTCTTCCTCATAATCCACATTGTTGCTTTGTAACCCGTACAAAACGCTCTTTATGTATTATTTTGCCTAGCATGTGTTTTTCTGATTAGGCTTTTGGTTTGCCCTGCTTCACTACCTCAGACCGCAGTCGTAGATTTTGCTTGAAAACTCTGCCTTGGGCAGTGCTGATACATTTGCTCACTATTTTATTGTAGCGTTCCTAGTCTTGAATGTATCTCCATAAATTCACTCACTGAAGGGTTTTTCCCCCCCCGGAGGTATCAGCCTCCTTCCCAAAACAGGCGGTGTTTCAAATCTCATCTTTTCTTTAGCTAACTTCTGTTGGGCGTGATGAGAGTTGAAACTGAACCTCCCGCCTTCACCCCATAACACCACATGGGTTGTAGCCACCGGGGTGGAGCTTGTGCCTCCCTACAGGTGTGGTTGGCCTGTAGTGAAGCCCTCGCTGTACAATAGCGTGTCCTTCACTGGAAGGGCTGGAAAGGAGCTCCTACAACCGTCTCTTACCTGCTGGAGCTCAGATGTGCTCCTCTGAGCTACCATTTGTGCTTTTAAGAGGTGTCGAAGCCCGGTTCTCATGTGCCTCCTCCCTGCTGTAGGCAAGAGCAAACCACAAGCTTTGCAAAGGGGGCTTGGCGGGGGAGCCTGAGCTCACTGGTGAAGGTTTGCTTCTGGTGCTCAAGAAACTTAGGCCCAGATTAAAAAAAAACACATAATTTAAAAAATTGCTAAGCTGTTCATACTAACCGCTGGTTACTTGTATAAAAATAGGGCAGCTTGCCTCAAAGTGGGTGATTTCTTGCTTCACAGTTTTAGACTTTACTACCTCATTCTCACACAATACCTTTGTGGTGGACTGGTCCTAAGAGCTGAGGAGGTGACTCCCGTTTGCTTCACAAGAAGGGCAATTGCAGGTGCCATCAGCTCAGGCCCCACAGGCTTGTGTTGGGGGCTGCTCCGGGCCCTAGAAGCCAAGCTCTTCTGGGAGCTTGGCTAAAGAAAACTAATTTTCTCCTCATTGTAGACCTTTAGGAACTGCTGCTAATGAAGAGTTATGTTGGCAGAGTCAAGGATCCTGACTATTATGGCTTTTACCCAGCTGGTGTGTTTGCATGGGGTAGATCTACACTGCATTTGATGTGTTTAATTGCTATTCCTCCTTGCCTATCAGCTTGAGTTCGAATCACATTTATCTACCAGGGTGGTTAAAGGCAGAATTTGATTCTGCTCTGTTGTTGCCCTGCAACTACTTTTGCCAGGTGCCCTCCTCAAGAAGTTGAAGCCTTCTACCATCTTCAGGGAACTGAGCGTTATAACACTACTGAGAAAAGGTCAAAAGCTGCTCTTAAAGCCTGGGTTTGATGTGCTAGTCCAGACCTTAGTCAACTGCTGGGTAGGAATGGTATGAATCTTCAGCCGTCTTGGTAGACTACCCCTGCACAGTAAGTCCTGTGCATGATAGCATCTCAATACCAAAGCAGGGTACAATCCCACAAAAAATTACAGTGAAAAAGGTTTGGTTTACATTCAGGGCAGAGGCAGCCAGCTCTTCAGGCACAGAGCTGCTTAAAACCTATCACTTTCAGAGCTGTCTCACTACGCAGAGCAATAGATTAAGATCTGCTGCTTCTGTGCAGCGAGCAGCTGGTTGCCTTGCACACGCAGACGATGGTGTGACACAGGGGGACGGTCACTCCCCTCTGAAGGCCGTGACCAGCGATACGTATGCCCAGCTTCCAGTCACGCTGGGCTTTCAATGAAGGGCTGCACCAAGTCTATCATTGCATCTGCACACCCAGGGTACCCCAACACCACTCCCCTTAGTTACCTTTGCTGACAAAGCATGTAACGCTTGGGTTTAGGATATATCAACAAGCAAAGCTTTATTGAATTGATACTCGGTATTAAGTGTTACAGTGCGATACACAAAGCAAGAAAAAAAGCAGTGCTTAAAAAAAAAAAAAAAGGAAAAAAAAAACATCCGCTGAATGTATGGCCCAAGCACTATGGTAACTACTATCTGTTTCCACAGTAGTTAGTAACATTTGGGAAACTCTCTTCTTTCTTGTAGCAGGGTCTCAGCAGAGCCTTAAGGGGTTTTGAGCCGTGTTTCCTCACTGGGCGTGAACAAGGGCACCCGCTCCCTGGCCGTACCCAAATCCCTTGGGGCCAAAGTTCTTCGCGTAACAACCTGTGAGAAACACAAACATGTAGTAGCTGAGGCTGCTGGCTCGGTAATTAAGAACAGCACTGTCTAGGCTAAAGCCCTGGGCTGCTTCCCGTTTAGTCACCCGCACTTCCCCATCAGAAGCAATGCTTAGAAACCTTTTGTTAAGCTCCGTAACTGCCATGGTTAAATTCGGTAGCTGTGGCTGTTCCAATCTGCTCTGTGAGAGTAATTCATACATGGATTCCAGCCTCAGAGAGTTGGGGTTGTTCAGCCTGGAGAAGAGAAGGCTCTGGGGAGACCTTATTGTGGCCTTTCAGTACTTAAAAGGGACCTCTGAGAAAGATGGGGACAGACTGCTTAGCAGGGCTTGGTGCGATTGGACAAGGGGTAATGGTTTTAAACTAAAAGAGGGGAGATTCAGGCCAGACATGAGGAAGAAAGTTTTTACACTGAGAGTGGTGAAACACTGGCCCAGGTTGCCCAGAGAGGTGGTAGATGCCCCATCCCTGGAGACATTCCAGGCCAGGCTGGACGGGGCTCTGAGCAACCTGATCTAGTTGAAGATGTCCCTGCTCATTGCAGGGGGTTGGATTAGGTGACCTTTGAAGGTCCCTTTCAAGATGAACTACTCTATGATTCTGTGGCTAGATATTTGATAAGACATACGTTGCCACCAAACCCCTGTGTGGATCAGGTTTATATCCATGATACCACGCAAGAAAGCTCAGCAGTGTGCTGACCACCTTGTTTCCTTGCTCCAATGTGCTCTCTGACCCAGGCAGAGGGCACAGGCTGCTGCTGCGTTACTCAGTGTGCAATGTTTTCCTTGATGCAGAAGTAAGCTACACGAGCAGCTTCACTAATACTTATTTCGTTTCTCAGCTCTATTCCTGTGACTTGCAGAGCACTTCCATCTTGATAGAAGCCTGACAGTCTCTTATACCGGGAATGAATTCAGCATCTGTCCTTGTAACACGTTACCTTGAACCACAAACAAATGGTCTTTGTTTCTTTCCTCACCTTTACAATAGATTTCTCCCTCTTTTTCAGTTAGGGTTGTTGATTCTAGGCTTTTTCCACACTTGGCACATCGGAAGCAGTTTTTGTGCCATGGCTAGGGAAAAAACAAACAAACAAGATAGTTTAAATACGAAGAATGCCTGAGTTTGTAAAAAAATGCATTACCCAGAGATGCCTGTATCGGTATTGTTTACAGATGACTGGTGCAATAAAAACCAGTTCCAGTGCACCAGTAGCAGATGAGAGCATCTGCATTTCCGTGAGTGGCCCAAAGCCCTGGATTCTACCCAGCGTCCTGCTCAGGGCAGCGTTTTGAAAAGTTCAGGCTTGCTCTAATCAATTCAGAGCAGATCTTGGCTCTCTGTAGCGACACAGACAGCTGGCAGAGAAATGCAATTTTAAGGTAAATCTGTCCCGCAGTTTGTTCCCTACTGGAACCCACAGAACATCCCTGGCTCGCTTTGAAATCCACGCAGCAGGTAGAAAAGGGTACAGGCAGTTCCTTACCTTTCCAGCTCCTATGACTTTCTCTGCCGCATAGACAGAATCGCCACACCTCGAGCATTTCTCTGCCCCGCCGAACTTCTGAGCGAACTTTGAAGGGTTTGGGTTTGTTGTGGGTCGGTGGGGAGAGGGCGTGCTGAAAGAAAGGGGACGTTCATTGTCTTTATTCTTCTTACTGAATAACCCCTTGCTCTTCTTAACAACACCAAGAGAGCAGCATCCAACACACAGCACAGAATAAAGTACTTTTTCAAAACTGGAGAGGTAAGTTAACCAGCGAGGCTATTCAATTATACTTGGTAGGAAAGAAAAAATGAGAAAGGCCCTTCTTCAAAGGATAGTTAGTAGGTACTGTAAAATCTAGTTTTCTGAGAAGCCTTCACCTTTTCACTTCTCTAGAAGTGCTGAATTCTGTATCAGGACATGGATTTATCAGATAGCAAGCTACAGGTAATCCTGTTGAATTCCTGTCCACTGATCATAATCTGGAACCTGAACTGATCACTGAACCTAATGGGTTGAACTATTTATCAGTTCTGGCTATGCCCTGGCTGAAGAGCAGACATGGTATAAAAGTCAAGCAATAATTTGGGAACTTGCATGAAGCAAGTTGTGAGGCAAACTTCAGCTTCTTCTCACATGCTTTGCTTTACAGCAAGGACTTAATCAGACTAGGAACATTTATTATTTAATAGGCCTTTTGTTTTTCTCTATAATTAAGAACAAATGGTTCTTCATTCGCCAGTTAAAAATTAATTCTTCTTGTAGCCCCAGATTCTCGGCTTTCCAAATCCATCCCTGCCAGAACCTGTTGAACATTTGCCTTTGCAGCTTATTTAGTAGAGCAGCTTGAGACTCACGGTCAGCTCTGTGGGCTTGTGCAGAGCCACCACCAGCTCCATAACCCAGTCCCCTATGGCTCATGTGTAGGGTTCGTGCATCTTTACCTGCACTAACTTCTGCTCATATGGTGCCTACTTGCGTAGTCACCGGTGGAAGCTTCGTGCACTGAAGATTAATCACCCCATGTTTGGTTATACTGGGGTATTTTGCAGCATTTCTATTCCAGACAACATGAATTAAACAAAATCCAGCCTGAGGGAACAGTGCTGGAGCACAAGGGTCACCCCCACACCCCCCCAAACTCAGTTCACTCACCTCTCAGGCTTGATGCCCAGTCTCTCTCCCCGGTCCATGTTCAGCGTGCCAGCCCCTTGGCCATACCCGTAACCTTTCGGGCCATATTTTTTTCCATAGCACGATTTGCAGTAAACTTCAGCATCGTGAATCGCTACAGTTGTGCTGTCCAAGTTTTTCCGGCAGACCACTGGAGAAAAAAAACGAAAAATTATATTGCCTTAAGAGACCATTTCCATCAGCACATGCAGTAAGCCAAACATCAAGTGAGAAGTGGTATTATGGGTTTTCTTGCTCACAATTCTTCCTATTAGGCTGTGGGACTGCTGAAGATTAGAGGGGGCAGGCTGTCTTCTGAATTAATGAATTATGCTTAGCCCTGTAAAGGGCTCTATTCCCTCCCACCTCTTCATGACCGTGACATTTAAAGCCTGGAAACTTGCTGTGGTTCGATGAATGAGGCTGCTCCGAAACCCGGATAGTGCAGACAGCATTTTCCCTTGACAGACGCCATACAGCACAAAGCAGAAGTCTATGGGTGCAGAAGAACCCTTCTCCTGCCCTTTTGGCCAGGGCAGGACTGGGAAAAAAAACAACCCTCAAGGTCTTCCCCCTGCCTTGGCACTGGTTTGGAGCAGAGCTGGGTCTGTTTCACAGCTGTCACCGTGGGGCTGTGCTTTTCTGGCATTCCTACATTGTCCTTCAGCACAATTCAAGCACTCTGCTCAAGGTTACAGTAGAAGGCAGAACTATTTCCTTCTTAAACCTTCTTTTGTATCCCAGCTGGCAGGCTTTTTCCATCTGCAATAGCACTATGCCCATGATAAAGAATTTGGAGGATGTGGGGGTGGGGAGAAAAGCTTTATGAATTTCTTGTTTAAAGACAAGTTTAAGGTCTTCAAAATAGGGGGTGACCTTTGCTTATGGCATTCCTTAGCTCCAAGGTTCTTTTTATAAGACACAAATATCCAATAAGTAAATCAACTAAAGCATGTTTGTTAAGTCTGCAGACTTTAACCCCAACAGAACTATGCACTAAGGAAAGGCAAATACTCAGACACACTAGAGCCATTGTTTGCCTGGAGGTTCTAGGTTTCTTTTAATAGAAACTCCCATAAAAGGCTGAAAATGAGGCAGCTGAGACATCTAATCTTTTCTTGTAGCTGCTGTAGAGCTGAGGGAAAGGAGCGTAGGTGTGCCGGGGCTCAGGGTGCGCTGACGTGACTCTGCAGACTAACAGCAAGGTGGTTTGGAAGGGCCAGTTGTAACTGTGGCTAAACTGAGGCTAAACCCTCGCTTTGCCTGCAGGTATTAAACACAAGGAAGCAGGACAAAGCAGTACCTCATGTTTCTAATGAGGCAAAATGCTCTGATTCAGACAGATAGGCTGTCTGTTTGCAAAGTAGGAGCCTCCGATTCACATCGAACCTTTGTTCCCTTCATTGAAGCAGAGGTCTTTTCAGCAGAAGAAAGCGATTTTCAATGCCTCGCTGGGCTTATTGGTTGGACTGGAAAATAATGCTTTGGACTCCGTTCATCTGAAAGAAACCACGGGCCCGTGTGCCAAGAAAGTCCAGGCTTTTGGCTGTGCTAAAGCATCGGCAGCTCGGCTGTGCTCGGGCCGCTGGTGTCCCGCTCTGTGCGCAGCTTCAGGGCAGGGCTTTGCTAACTCTTCCTTCAGCTCCTGCCAGCCCTGGGACCACCGTGAGAAGTCCAGCTGAGCTCAGACCAGTGCAAACGGGGCTCTGCCACTGGGCTTCCTCCTCTGCTTGAGCAACACTTTAAGCCAGATTTCCATCCTAAAGATCCTTTAGACTCCTGAGGAGAAGGATGGGGGTATGGGGGTGCAAATGGAGGAGAGAAGCATGATGTGCTCTGCTTTGGGACGCACATCCCACCCCTCCCACACTGCACAGGTAGGATAAAATCTCTCCAGGAGACAAGCTCTCCCTTTGGCACCACCAGGCCCAGGAAGCATGTGGTGAAGCAGAAGTCAAGCCCAACGTGATGGACAAAGCCACCTCTGGCCGCTGCCATCCCCTGTGCATCACAGGTGCCAGCTGAGCCTGGGACATCTCCTGTGCACCAGCACCTCACTGTTGTGACCTCCCGGCTATGCCAGGAGAGGTTTTGCGGGGGTGTGGGAGGGGAACACTTACTGCAGAGGAAGCAGCAGCGGTGGAAGCTCCTCCCGTCGCATTGCACCTCTTCAGCATGGTACACGGTGCGGCCGCAGGCGCCGCACTTGTTGCCGCCTCCCCAGTTTGGCATGGTGGTGGCCCTGTGCGCCCAGCCAGGCGTGAGGGGAGAAGGGGAGAGGTTTCTTAACCACGGTGTCCTCCACCGCCCCAGCTCCAGGACAGTTGGGGTTACAGGCTCCTTTAAACCAGGTCTGCAAAGTTTGTATGTCAGAGTGCAAGCCTGCGAATTTCCCAACTGTTTAAAAACGTGACCTTCCACCGCGTGAGAAGTTTTTGTGATCAGATCAACTTCTCAGCCCTTCAGATCACAGACCAGACTTAAAGGCTCAGGCCGTCTCTCTATGGCTATTTGTAAAAGCAGATGGACTGGCAAGGGGAACAGAGGCTGCTGCTGCTGCTAAATGGCAAGAAAAACAGAGACACAGTCTTCACGAGACGTGTCTTTCTGTCCCTGCCCGCTATTTTGAAAGTTACATAAATTGGACATGCACAAATTACAGTTTCATGCACAAGGGCTTTACTGTACCTTGAATGAATGCCCCCCCAGATGGATATAATTTCAGTTTCTATGCTTCATTAACGTTGGGCCCCTTGTCTGATGGAAGAAAACCAATTGTGCCAACAACGGCATTTTGTTTTACTGCAGGGCCTATTATTTGGGATGCAGTACAAGCCAAGTTGCTCTCACCGGACAACCATTTATTAGGGCTGTAGGGACATTCTGAACTCCTTTGACATCACACCTGCACTTCAGAGAAGTTTAAGGGGGATTATTTCCCAGAGATTCCACCACTATTACACGAACTGCACCTTTACCTGAGAGGTATATGAGCGAAACCCAACTGCTCAAGGAGCCACAGATGCTTTAAAATAAAATAAAACCAAACTACAGCCTCGAGGACAGTCTCCTACATTAAGCCAGAAGCAGCAGCTGCCCCACCTCAAGCTGAGCTACTCCCTCCCCATCTACCCTGCCCTTGTGCTATCACCACCACCAGTTCCCATCCAGCTCTACTGGGAGGTCCTCTTGCTCCTCCCCATAACTGTCCTGGGTTAAAACACCAAAGCAGAGCACTGCCCTTTGGCTTTTCTGGGACTTTCCTCCTTCTGTCACCACCGTGAGCTAACACAGCAGTGTTTGCTGAAGGCTCATCTCCCAGTCACCGCTGAACTGGCCTTGAGTCGCAACCACTGTTGGCTAATGGTGGTTTGCTACCCTCCAGCTCACCACCAGACCACCTCTTGTAAGCATGGAGGCCAACAGCAGCCAGAGAGAGGGTTATCAATTCAGCGAGTCTAACCCAGCACAGCTTCGCAGGCCTCACCACCCTCTCCGCTCCCTACTGGCCCTTGTTGCAGACAGGGTTTCTGGGTGGGGACCATGGGTTTGCCCATTTGAAGCCCAGAGGGCACCTTCTGCCACCGCACCAGCAGCACCATTCCCTTCCAGTAGGGTCCCCACAGCAGCCCTGTGGTACAGGTCAGCTTTTGTGGGGAAGGGAAGGGAAGGGAAGGGAAGGGAAGGGAATTTGTTGGGAGCTTCTGCCTTCCCTCATCACAACCCATCTTCAGTTACCCTGAGAAGTTCTCCTGTGTTGGCTGGACAGGGAGGAGAGACACGCAACAGCATCTCCACACAACACCCACAACCTGCTGCCTTCAATCTGCTTCTGGCTCAGAGGGATGGGTGGCAGAGCTGAGGACTACCAACCCCCAGTTGTCTCCCTGGCCAATAGAGAGGAACTGGAACCGCTGCCATGACACAGGGAGCCAGAGAAGAGCACTTCGCTTCAAGATTTCCTTCCTCTAAGGGGCTCTCACCGATGCGTGGGAGATACCTCGGTGCAGAGTGAGGGGCCTAATGGGCGCTCAGCTGCTGCCCCTGTTCTCCAGGCAAGGTAGAGCAGACTCACAAATCACATCTCAGAGCAGCAGTTCTGGCTAAGCCTGAATTAACTGACCCATCTTGCTAGTACTGCTAAAAGAACCCTCCTGCTCAAGCAGCCTGACCAGTAATTCAGCAGTTTTCGGAATGCAGGGAAGGTTGTGCAGTTCCCAAGTAAGACTTGCTGCCAAGTAGCTGCTACAAGACCTTTGTCCGAGGCAAGCAGACAGCCATTCATGGCATGTGGGAAAATAAGATTAGTTTATTAACCTAAATTGGGGCATCTTAGGTACATTCCTAAGCAAAGGCTTAGGAAACTTCCTCAGAGCGGCTGAGCAGTGCCATTTGCACACTGACACTAATTACTGAGATATCCCTTTGTTTAATACTTCCATGGGATTAGCACCATTACTGCTCCATGGTTTAGCACTAATACCCTGACTGAGCTCATAAAATTAGTTTTATGACATTTCCCACTCTGCCTTTGTCATTCTTGGCACAACTGTACAGTCTAAAAATTAAGATTCCATTTCTTTTATTCAAGTGCTTGGCTGTGCTACTGCACAGCAGCTGACATCAATCATGGCAAAGAGTGTCCCTAGTTAAAGGGAATATAGGCTGCACAAAGCTTTGGAAGAGGAATGCATGGACTGGAAAAAAAAAAGAAAAAAAAAAAATAGATTCCTTTCCACTGGGTATGCTTTCCAAAATTTAAACGGTATTTGGTACAAGAACTACTTATGTCTTTTCCTCTCACTATCTCCACGCTCGTGTTCTTTTGTGCATTTACATAAGTCTAAATTATTGTCATCATTTTGTTAGCAAACAATTATTTAGTTTCCATGCACTCTAGAGCTGAGGACCTGGGTCAGGTTTGCAGTTTTGCCACAAATTTCCCATGTAATACTGGGCAAGCCAGGGTGCAGCTCCACCCCTTCTTTCCAAATGAGGCAAAGTATTAGACAGTCTGGCAACCATTAGCTGACTCAAATCTTCTGATAAGGGCTCTGGGAATTCATTAAATGAAAAGCAAAACGGAATTGAAGTCAGTACTTCAAGGTGACCTTGGTTTCTTCAACAGAAGATATTTCCATTTATCCTCCCCACAATGTTTCCATGATGGTGTGTGTGGGAAGAATGGCAATAGTTCCTCAATTACCCAATGGCAAGGGCTACCCTGGGGCAGGGGTGCCCAGAAGGCACTTTAGGGGAAAAGGATGATGTGAAGAAGCCCTGCACATAGCAGAGTGTACAAGCCTGTGCTCCTGCCCACCAGCTGCTCTCGGCACCACCCTGGAGCTTCACACTGCCCAGGTCTCCTTTGAGAGCTCCACAGGTAGCAGATTCAGACTTCCAGTCCTGCCTTAATCCTCTGCTCCCTGATGACTTTTTGTCTAGTTCAGACAGGCCTTCAGGGAGCTCAAGAGCAGTCATTAAACATCCAGATGATCTCACTACCAGCACCAACAATTCTGACTTCCAATTGCAGCTTTGTTGGCAGCTGCTTTCCACAAATAAGAAAATCCTGACTTCTGCTAAGCTCGTGCCCAGTCAAGAGGAGAGCACGTTATTCAGCCAGCATTCACTGGAATGCCAGTGACAAGCCACGGCAGCTGCAAAGTCCTTTCCAACCCACTTGTGAACGGCAGGTTTAAATACAAGAAACCTAAACCAGCCCCAAGACAAACGCTGAGGAACTTCAGGCAATCCAGTTACCCTGGATTGCTTTTTCAGCCACCCGCTGGGGAAGCCAAGCGCGCTGCCGCTCCGTTCAACACAGCAAGCGGGAAGCCACAGCTCCCGGCACTTACCGCCCGCAGCTTCGCCCCTCCCGCACTCCGGGTCTGTTCGCTCCGGGCCGGGGGTCCAGCACCAGCCCCTGCACCAGCGGTCGGGGGCGGTGGTGGCCGGGCAGCCCCTACCCCCAGCCCCCCCCGCCTACCACCGGGGGCGCCGCCGCGGGACCCCCCCGCAGCCCCGCCGCGCTCACGGGTGGGGCGGGACGGGCCCCACGGGCGCGGCTTCGNGCGCGCCCGCTGCCCGGCCCTGCCCGGCACTCACCGCGGGGCTCGGCTCGGCTGGTCCCGGCGCGTCTGAGCACGACGCGGCCCCGCAGCGGCTTAAAGGGCCGGGGCGGAGCCATGTGGGGCCCGGTCCAGCCCCGCCGGCCCCGCTCCCGCCGCGCAGCGGTGATCTCACCCCCACCCGTGGGGCCTGAGCCCGTCCCCGCGGGAGTCAGACCCCAGTGGGGCTGGGGGAGCTGTGTGCACCCCAAGCCCCCCTGTCCGTGACGGTCGGTGGGGCATCCAAGTGCGGGGAGGTGACGCTGCTACAGCCACGCGGAGGGGACGACAGGAGGCATCCCAACTTCAGTCTCAGATAGGAGCCCAACCTGTGTTTTTACTCATTTTTAGGATTTTTCCTCAAATTCTAAACTTCGCTGCCCACACGAGGTCGACGTGGGCACCGTGATCACGTTTCACCAGCATGGGGGAAGGTGTATAGAGCTTGGAAATCCATTTCTCTAAACACGAGAAAGAGCTGGCGTGGGACCTTGTGCGTGGGCGTGTAGGACTCTGCAGGCACCCCCCGGGAGGAGTTGGTACCACAGCTCCCTGCTGAACCATTGCTCCACCATGGACTAATTAGGAAGGACGTTAACAGCTTTCACAAAAGGCCAGCGACTTGGGCCTGTCCACACCAACCAGTTCACACTGTAGAAAACAGCTCAGTGCTTGAGCTGCTTCGTGAAAATGGCCCCACGTCCCGAGTCCTCAGGGCTATCGTGCACTGGCTGAATCAGTTCAGGATTATGCAGAGGGCTCCCTGTGCTTAGAGGGAGATGAAGGTTCATCTCCTCCTCTCTATTAATCAAATGCCAAATCAGCTACTCATTGCCCGGAGTGCCAGAGTGCCCTGTTTCAGCACAGGAACCACTTCTTCGTGCACACCAGAAAATAAGCCTGGCAAGTTGGGTGGAGGCAGCTCCTTACACAACCTCCAGCACAAACGCTGTTCAGCAAAATGGCTGCTTGCAGGTCAGGCGCAAAATAGGTCTCGCCGGACCACTAGCGCAGGCTGCTGAGTGACATGCAACCCGCATTATCCAGCGGCCGATATATGGAGCCAAACTGCCCGTACCGTGATATTGAAATTGACCTCTGTGTCTGGCATGTGAATGAGAAAGGTGAGCTGTCCTCTCCCCTTAAAATGTGCTTCCAGTGTGCTGCAGCCAGCCTGCTGGCAGCCACAGCCCACCGAGATTTTTTCCTTACCGTTTATGATTTTCTTTTTTCATTTGCAATGAATTGTGAATGACCAGACTGTGTGCGATTTATGCACATCTCAGAGCCCTGCTCCATAAGCAAAGCTGGTATCAGTTCCCGTGGAACAAAGTGGTGTTTGCTGTGAGCAAGACCAGGAGGGTGACCTCAAACATCATAGCAAAAATTTTAGTCTAGGTTTTCATGGAAGGGGCACCATGAGAAGCAGAAGTATTAGCAACTGTTGTTTCACGGCTTGGAGCTTACATGAAGGGAGAGGATCTCTTCAAGGCAAACAAATAAGAAGCATATGAGTCACAGCTGGCTGACTCCATTTATTGTGTGAAATGCCTGTGCTCTCTTGTCGAACCTGTCCCGCTCCCAGCCCTGCTGGAACTACCTGTGATGATGCTAATTTATTTACCCTGTCTCCTTAGGTAGCCTCCAAAGCTATTAGAATTTCCCTTTTGATAACATTTCCTACGGACTATAAAAAATAAACAGCAGAGATCCCAAAGAGAAGAGAGTAGCATTGCAGTTCTGGTGAGGTCTGACCGTACTCGAATAAAGGAAATTCTCATTGTGAATAAGGGGCCACACTGGTGCAAAACAAAACTCTCTTCAGCAGTGAGGCACTGCTAAGTGAACTAGAAGAGAGCCTGACATCCAATAATTCATTTTCTCATGTCTAATATTTAATCAGTCTGTCAGAAGCAGAGTAGCTATGAGGGAGAGACATAAGTATATTGATAAGTCTACTATTGTAGGAACAATATTAAGGAACACATTACTATGACACTCAGGAGTAAAGTCTTGTAATGACAGAAAACGAAAGCCAACAAAAAACTTTTCACCGCATGCTTTATTTCTGTTGCTAAGGACTATTTCTATCAATACGTGTTATAAACCTAGACATATTTATTATCTACAAATACATACTTATTTTATATATAGACATACATAAACACACATATTCTACCTTCTCAGCAGATCTCTTCTCTGTCTCTGCCTTTCCTGAGGGCATAGTTCAGAACTTTTTAAAGATAAAGCCTGCATCCGACCCTGCCACATTCCTCCCCTCTCTCCTGCACTCCTTCACCCTGTTACCACAAGCATCCCTCCCATTGCCTGAACAGCCCCACTGCCCCCTTCACCCTCCTCCTCATCCTCTGGTCACTGTCCCATCCTTCCCTGTGTTCCTGCCTAACGCCTGCCATAAATTCCCCTTTCTGATTTGCCCAAAATCTCAGATGTTGCCTCCTCTCACTGGTCTAGGAGGGGGGACCTCCCACCCAACCACCACACCAGGTCCCTGCAGACTGTGGGGCTCCTGCAGCTTGACAACTTTTTGTCTGGCTTATGCCTTTTTTTTTTTTAGGACAGTTTATTTCTGAAAAACAGCATTCAAACATATTAACAGCTCCTGCTCGTTTCCCCTGCTGATTCGGCAGCTCTGTGAGGGGCAGTTGTGCCTCTTTTTTCTTCTGCTTCCTTAGCCATGGGAAAGCCCACAGTCTGTGCACAAGACCAGTTCTCCTTTCACTTGTAAAATTGACCCAAAGCATGTTTATCACCTCAGAACAAAATTCTCAAGGTTTTAGCTATGCCACAATTTTATGTAAAAGTTGTTTTCCGTGTTTCAGGGAGCTGAGTAAATCATCGGCTTGTCTGACCTAGTTACTTCTCAGAAGACTTGTCACACGTCAGTGTTTTCAAGCCTTTTGCATCCACTAAATACCTTCCACTCACCTGAGATTATCTTATCCTTGTTTGATCTTATAAGCGTGGTCCCACATGTCTGCTTACGACTGAGTCAATCTGCTTGCTCTGCTGGTAATCCTTGCTATTATTTTGTGAAGGTTTATTCTAGATACTCTAGATTTTACTTTGCAGGGGGTTTAGTCATATTCTGACATCATTCTTTCCAGACCTAGTTTTATCCAAATGCTACTACTGATAGAGCTCCCTTAATTATGTTATTGAAAGAGCATAATTTAGCTATTTTTTCCTATTATGAAATATTGTTTTAAAGCTAGCATTAGAGCCTATCATTTGCCAGCTTTCAAGGTCAGCCACCTCACAGTGGTTCCTGTGCTACCTTGGCTAATTTCTCACTGGCCATCCCCAAAATTTCCCCTAGTAAAAGGAATTTTCAAGTGAGCTTGAAATTAATTCATGCCTAGAGTTATTCAGATTTGCCCTGTACTGGAAGGGCATGTGTGTTTAGCTAATTTCCTTATCTAAACATTCGTGCATCTCAGTAGTGCATGAATACATTTATTTTACCATAAATACAACAATGATAATGAAATTTGCACAAATTAAAAAATAGAGCAGACAATTCTAGAGTTTGCCAGAGCTGTGATTATTCTTGAATCAGCTCTTTAAATATGAAATACAGATCTCTGGGACATTCAGTATGAGAAGGCTGTGCTTTCTGAGCTCACTGATTTATTTATCATTGGTAATATTCATAAATTATTTTAATTCTAGGAAATCTTAATTCTAGGATAAATTTAATTACAAAATCCTCATTTGCCTAGTGATTATAAGAAACACCTATTTGGGTGTCCAATAAGCAACATGATCTAAGCTGGCATAATTTTATGAAACCTGTATTTTCATCTTTGTTAACCTATGTCTTTGTATCAATGATGCTTCTAAACATAGAAATCAATAGTCAGATTTGTGACTCTATTTGAAGTCTATGCAGATCTCCTTTTTATAGAACATTTTTAAATACTATACCTCATGATGCTTGATTCCTAAGATACAGGGACTGATGCCGAAGAGTTCTCTGCTGTCAGGATTTTAAAACTAATAAATTAAGAAGATTTGAACTTTTGATTGAAAGGATTTGCTTTGTTCTGTCATGGCCAAGGGACATGTGTGTGCATCAGCACAGGACCTCAAAGATATTGGGCTTTTGCAGCATCCCAGATGTTTCCCACACTGAGAAATTCTTGGTCCCACCTTAAGCACTAAGGCATTTACTATTATTCACAAAAAGGGTTGCAAAGGGAAATTGAGCATCACCTGTATATATAATTGCTTAGGTTAGTAAATCACCCAGATTACTTCTGAGCAGGGCAGCATGCTTGTGCAGAGATGCCAGGAGAACACCACACTTCGGTAAGCTCCATCCTTCACGCCTAGGGATGGATGTGACCCAGAGCTTGGGGTCTGGGCAAATGGGGGAGCTGGGCACTGCTCACTATTTGGGATGCTGAGCAATTGCTCCTCGCTGCTGATGTAGTTCATAGAGTCATAGAATAATTTTGGTTGGAAGAGACCCACAAGAGCATCAAGTCCAATTGTTAACCTGACATTGTCACTAAACCATGTCCTTAAGAACCTCATCTATGCATCTTTTAAGCACCTCAAGGGATGGTAACTCAATCACTTCCCTGGGCAGCCTATTTCACTGCTTCACAACCTGTTCTGGGAAGAAATTTTTCCTAAGATCCAGTCTGAACCTCCCTTGGTGCAACTTGAGGCCATTTCCTCTTGTCCTATCGCTTGCTATTTGGGAGAAGAGACCAACACCCTCCTTGTTACAACCTCCTTTCAGGTAGTTGTAGACAGTGATAAGGCCTCCCCTCAGCCTCCTTTTCTCCAGGCTGAACAGCCTGATTTCCCTCAACCACTCCTCATCAGACTTGTGCTCCCCTTTCCCAGAGGTTAGAGCTGGAAAGGTCCCACTCGGGAACAGGGACAGAGCCACTTTCCCACCCTTGCTGGGTGCAGGGGAGGGTGGGTGCTGGATGTTCAGCACACACCTGCTGCAATGCCAATTGTTCAGTCCCCTCCCCTTGCTGTGAATCCAGGTTATTTCTCCCAGGATAACAGCACTATGGGGAGAGGCTGAGGGAACCATCTGCCCTATCCAATGACATCCTGACTAGCTAGGGCCATCTTCCACCACGTGGGAGATGGTGGCTCAAACCCCTGCTGCAGCCCAATGATTTGAACTTGGTTTCCATGTGGCCAAGGCCAATGCTGCAAATAACAAGTTATTCAGGAAATGGAGTCATACAAGTCCTCTCATGCCTGATGTGCCACAAATGCGCCTCAGCAGGGCCAAGGGGCAGTGAAATGTTTGTTTTCCAGGGTCCCATTTCCCTGAGGGCTTTGCTTTAAGGGCTCCAAGCAGAAATGGAGGCAACTGTGGAACTGCCCACTGTTATAAATATGGGTGCTAGGGGGATTTTAAGGAGACTGAGCAGTTGGTTTTGACTCAGAGGTTCTCAGATACTTGTCGAGCTCAGCAAAGCTTTCTGGACTCAATACGTTCCTGGTGCCTCAGGGAGATGGATCTGGACTCCTGCAGAGAGCTCCCATTCATTCACAAGGTCTTGCACACAGCACTTCAGCCTGATGTGAGGTTTATCTAAACCTCATAACGATGAAAGAAACACATTTTGCATCTATTCCCAAATACATTTACTGAGGCAAAGCACAATGTAGAGTGCTGGTGCTGATGTTCAGGTGATGGTGCTGTAAAAGCTGAGCAAAACATTTAAGTTATTATATTCAGGTTCTGAGGTTTTGAACGGAGGTTTCTGAAAAGCCTAGCAAAACATGAGCTCTATTTCAGATGCCAGCTCAGCAGAATACTAATACCTGCACTGGTAATGATGTCACCTCCCTGGCAAAAGGCATGAAGTAGGTGGAAAGTATTGATTTCTTTTATAAAGCTCAATTTATTCGCTGTACACTCACAAGGCCAGATTATCCCTCATGTCATGCCGTGGAAAAACTTGCAGGCAAGAGCTTTGGTAATCTCAGCGATGTATAAGCTCTGTCGCTGACTGACGGGATTTCATTAGCGCAGGACAAAATTTGAGGACCCACACAGCTTGTTCCAATAATACCATTACTGATTTTTGAGGAGGGCAGGGAAATGTGTTTAATATTAGGTAGCAGGCACAGAGGGGACAGCAAGGTGAAATGGCCTGACTCTGCTGTTTTCAGAAAGCTTCCCAGCTCCGTCAGGCTGCTGAGGGAGTTGCTGGGAAGATGTTCCCCAGATAGCAGATGGCAGCCTCGCTAAATCCATAATGTGAAAAAACAGTGGTTGGGCTGAAAAAAAGAGCCCATGTGATTTATTTTTTTTTTTTTTTTCCATTGGCCCTTTTCCCAGTAATAGCTAGGACCTTAAACCCTTCTTCACCACCCTGGCACCGCTGCGTGTAGCTTCTTGTCCTGGTAAGAAGAAGAAGCCCAAAGGGGAGCCGTGCCAGGGCAGGATGCTGTTCATGCCGTTCCCTGCCTGCCAAGGAACTTCGCTTTAGGCTCCGTTATATCACCTGCGAGCAAACTTCATCAGAGCCATGGGCAGCCCTGGGCCAGGGCTCCCTGCTGGCTGCTGTGAGAAAGAAGAGTGTGGATGCTTTCCAAGTTGCATTGCGTTCCTCTCGTGGAGTTTCCTGCATCTTCACATCAAAGGAAAAGCATCTCAGACTCCACAGAAACAGCTTGAGGGCAGTCAGCAGTAAACCCAGCAACGTGCTGATGCCTGCTGGAAACCAAGGCATCTCTCTGGATGCTGCACTGCTACAAAATGTGTCTTTGGTGGCCCTTCCCCTGATAGCATGACATGCTAAGATGCAATGTTGCCTCACCTTTACCAGGCTTGGAACGTCATATCTAGGGAGAAGGAGTGGAAGTTTTGGCAGGAAACCTGCCCAGCCTCAAGGGGAATAAGCTATTGAGTGTGGCTGGGCTGCAGCTCCTAGCGTGTCTCCTCACAGCCAGCGGTATTTTAATTACACTGACTGTCTGCAGAGGGTCTTGGTGAGATTGCGTGTTGTTCCTGTTCTCATCTGAACAAAAAAACAAACTCCTACTTTGCAGCTGAATGTAGCTGTCTGCAGCAGGCTCTGCCCACAAGAGCAAGGGGAGGCAGGTCCATTAGCTCTGGATACACTTGTTCCTGTCTCTGACAAATCCCTGGCATGCAGGATTCATGGCAGGTATGTGATATAACAGTAACACCTCACATCTACATTTTCCTGTGTGTTTTAGGAAGAACTGAAGCTGAACTGCTCACCTCAGTGCCATCTGAGAAGGAGAGAATACCTCATAAGTTCAATCAGCTTATGCTGATTGTTAATTAATACAGTTATCATCACTGGTTGGAGTACTTTAATTACCTTTATCACTGAATAATTGTTTGAACCAGTGAAAACAGGCAATAGCTGTACTATGGAAATGCTGATTATACGCAGGGGTTTCAGCAAGGAGAAGATATCGAGACTGAGTGCTTGGAGATGTCTCTGTGATTGTTTGAACGTAAAAGCCAACGTAGTGCATAGTGAGCATCCAATGTGAGTTGCCCAGCAGAAACTGCTCACCTGGGGTGCTGCCTTCCACCATCAGCAGAGATATCCATCAGCCGGCACTCGCACTGGTGCTGCCCCGGTCCCTTGGCCCAGTGCTCCTATCCCCATCCATGCTCCATCCCTCTTGTTGGCCATAGCATTCATCAGGGTGCGCAACGATTCCCGGTTAAAACTAACTTTGCAAAAAATCGTTTCTAGTGGCAATGCTGGCTTTGGCTGCTCATATAACTACATCATCAGCAACAAATCATTGTGAGGCACTCTACTTCTCTGTGGTTTATTTGGATAACAATTTATGAGCTCCTTCCACACACAGCGAGTGAAAACAAGCTGTGCCTAAGAAGACCACGTTGGCCAGCTATTGCACATCACACAGTCTTGGCAATGATCCCTCTCTCTTGGCACAAATCCAGAAGCACTGGGAGGCTACAGGGTGTCTGATCCTCTTCTGTATGGTGCTGGTGGTCAGCTTTCAGTCCTTGGCTTGTTCATTACCTTTAGTGCTGCATTCAGATTCTGAGGACCATGGTCCCGTAATGCGCACTTTGTGACAGTGCACACGCTGTCCTGCTAAGACAGAGCAGTGCCTGTGAAATACAGATCTCTCTTGTACAGAAATACAGGTGCGAAAAAAAGCAATGCAAGAACCTAAAGGAGACCTACAACTATTTTATCATGCAGAAAGCAAGATTTGGCTTTAATAAAAACGAAATTCCGTGGTAAGGAAAAAGCCCAAACAAGTTACAATATTTTATTTAATTTGATTACAAATATCACCTTTGGAATACATTTAAAAATCAATTACTCTTTTCTCTTTATTGTGCTGTCAGTTTCTTTTTTACACTTCATTGACCAAGGCAATGAAACGAGGCTGTTGTGCTTCTTATTGATTCCAGTTAGAGTTCAAAGTCAGTTTATCTTTCTAGATGTTGGGCAACAGTAATCTCTGCTTTTCTAGCACAGACGAGTACAAAATCTGCACAAAATTTAAAACTGAGCAAATTGCCATCATCTACCACAGGATCGTTTCTGGTCTTCCTTAGACGTAGATTCTTCTGTAGAATTAATTAGAAGATACATTGCACCATAAAAAGAGATAACATGTATGGAGGTCAGAAAGACAGCCTGCTTAACCAAAAAGTTAAAATGGGAAGACACCTCAATGAAGGTTGAAGGGGAGGCTGTTGAGATTTATTGTCTAGAAGGTAGGGGTAAACAAGAATTTAAAAATAAAAGATTATTGAGGTTGTTTTGTAGGCATAAATGGGGAGGCATAACAGGCAGAAGAGAAAGTGTGAAGCCTGGAGTGAGAAAAGGAAGCAAAAAGAGCAAAAATAGTAAATGTATAAATGTATAAATGGGCGAAAAACAATAAGGGAGACTGGAACAGAGATAAGTAGGAAGATAATGGGAAAGGTCCCCGTGGAAAAGGTCCCTGGATGAGGACGAATAACCAACATGTAATGCTGTTTGAGACATGACAGCTAAACGAGGGAAAGAGATGATCATCAGCATGAGAGAAGTTTTATTATCAGGTTGAAAAAAATTAACTAAAAATTCAGAAGATTTTTAGCTACAAACTGACTCGTAGCTGCAGAGATATATTTTCTGTATTGTTTGCAAGTCATGGTACTGCTTGTGCTATTCTGCCCAAAGATTTTTTTTCCTGTAGCAGTCCAGAAATACTGAATTTCTGATGTTCATAAGCTTTAATAAACGATCTGTTAATTGAAATTGTAGGAGTTAATGGTGATTTTTCCTTACCACCAAAAGACTTATTCTGACTCTGACTGAAAATAATTTGTACTTCTTTTTCCACAGACTGAATTTAATGTCAGAAGTTAATATAGTCATGTATTTCTGTATGGATATATGTATATGTAAATATGCACACTTCCACAGTGATGTCTGAGTCATTTTTGATCCATGGTTACTCACACTATTGTTTATTCTCCTCGATTTATTCTGCACATTCGAGCTCCGTGCAAGTACGCGCCATCAGCTCAATATAAATCACCTAAAACTTTCCACTCTTGGTTGAAAGGCCATCAATCAGCATGTTGCGCCCTTCAGTTTAACGCTGTGCTTTGTGTGCATGTAGCAGCCTGGGTGATGTGGCTCTGTGTGGGAGGAATAGTAGAAAGGTGCTTTGTCATTTCGGGCGTACCTTGTGCTGGAGCAGCTGTGGCCACCGGCCCTTGTGCTGATGGAGCTCTGGTGGTGTTGCTGGGCTGCAAAACCCTCCTAAGAGCAGGTGAGCCTCTAGTCTAGACAAGGCTAAGGCCAAATCAGGAATCCACTAATGACAGCTAAAAGACACCCATGGATTTCAGTAAGGTCTGGACATGCTTTTGCTCCTTTTCCTTGGCCTTCTTCCCCCACCTGGAAAGTGAGGATGACAGCAGCAAGTGCTGGGATAGCTGAGCGGGAGCAATGACTTTTAACTGCTTAGTGCCTTATCACTGTCACAGCTGATTGCAACTGTAATCCTCTCAGTAATTAAATGTCAACATAATTGTCCCCCTGCACTCAGCACTGGTGAGGCTTCACCTTGAATCCTGTGTTCAGTTTTGGGCCCCTCACTACAAGAAAGACATTGAGGTGCTGGAGAGAGTTCAGAGAAGGGCAACAAAGCTGGTGAGGGGTCTGGAGCACAAGTCTGATGGGGGGCGGCTGAGGGAACTGGGGCTGTTCAGCCTGGAGAAAAGGAGGCTGAGGGGAGACCTTATCGCTGTCTACAGCTACCTGAAAGGAGGTTGGAGCATGGAGGGTGTTGGTCTCTTCTCCCAAATAGCAAGTGATGAGATGAGAGGAAATCCTGCACTTGCATGTGAATGTTTGGGGGGCACTCAGCACACCATTAGGGTCTTGTTGTTTGAAATGAGCTTTTATAATTGGAGAAGTGATGTGTTGCCTTGTTCAGTGAGTGGAGATTGTCGACAGCTTGGCTGAAATGAAGCCACTGCTTTTGTTGCTCTGTACTTGTACAACCAACAAAAGTTCTTCTCAAATGGGGAAGGTCAGTGGTCCTTGGAGCTGCTTATTCTAGCTAGTGTAACTTCAAATGATATTTGAATCTGTGTAAATGTAATCCTTTCCAGGTGTTTTCTATACTAATCACCTCGGTAATGTGTTGTAGGGCTAACTTGCTTGCTTATTGTCATGGTTCATCCCCAGCTGGCAACTAAGCACCACGCAGCCACTTGCTCATTCTCCCCCAGTGAGATGGGGAAACGAATCAGAAGGGTGGAAGTGAGAAAACTCATGAGTTGAGAAAGAGACAATTTAACAGGTAAAGCAAAACGAGGAATTCATTCACTACTTCCCATGGGCAGGCCATTTCCAGGAAAGCAGGGCTCCTTCACGTGTAATGGTTACTTGGGAAGACAAACACCATCACTCTGAATGTCCTGCCAATCTCCTTCTTCCTCAGCTTTAGATGTTGAGCGTGACATCATCTTGCATGGAATATCCCTTTGGTCAGTTGGGGTCAGCTGTCCTGGCTGTGTCCCCTCCCAGCTTCTTGTGCACACCCAGCCTACTTGCTGGTGGGGCGGTGTGAGAATCAGAAAAGGCCTTGATGCTGCTCAGCAGTGTCAAAAATATCCCTCTATTATCAATACTGCTTTGGTTACAAATCCGAAACAGCCCCATACCAGCTACTATGAAGAAAATTAACTCTATCCCAGCCAAAACAAGCACACTTATACAAACACTTCCTGATATTCATTTTGATGTTTTCATTGCCTCTCTGCTCCTCCTGCTCCCACCATATGGAAAATGCAGCACATACCATGTTGCCTAATCCTTTATTTTCCTCTCCGACTGGCAATCTTTTTACTACCTCCACCCTAACGCCTTCATCTGGCTTGTTTTACTCCTCCTTGCCTGAGAACATCTCATAAGTCAGTACAGAATGCACACACATGTGCAGACATGCACACGCACATATACGTATGTATATATGAAGATATTATTTTCATGTGGACTAGGAGAACAACACGGTTTACATCATCTCACATCTACTGCTCTGATCTTTTCAAATAATTGTTGTCAAGTTTCAGTGTTATTTTAGTTTGTCTTAGCAAGACATTTGCATTTGAATTTATGTTGTATTTTATAGTTTGATACTTTTCTCCCTAGTTCAACTATACTTTAGGAAAGAAATGTTGGAAAAATAAATATGAAATAAAATTATTGTGCAATATACCACTCTACTGCTAGAATTTCACTGTGTTATAAATAATTTCGTTTATAGATGAGGAACAGACTTTTCATTTACTACTGTCTGTCTGAATAAGTCATATATGGTAAATTTCTGTAAAGAGGTCATGTTTGACCGAAGGTATCTGTTATTGTTGGCTTTCCAGAACTGCTAGACTACTCGTGGCACTGGACCAATTTGTTATTTTGGGAGTAGATAAAGTCTTTCTTTAGCCTTCTGGCACTCAGCGTAGCTCTTAAAAATGGTTTTCTTTGTTTTGCTTTAGGTTTTCTGTTGCTCTTAAATCTGCTCCATTCTATGGGGTTTTGTCACAGGAGACAAGAGGCCTGAGTATTAGATGTACTCTTTCTTGGATGTCTTCCCAGAAGGCTTAATTTTGGGTGGGTGGGAGTGGGGCACGTGCAGATAATGTACAATATTGTACTTGTACATTGCAGTGTCAGCACTCCTGCTTTCATCTAAGACCAGCAGCTGTTACTGCTGCTGATGTTCACTAGATGTCAGATATAATTTTTCTATTATACCATAGCACCTGGAGAATTGAATAATATTTTTTTCCACGTGTGTTACCTCATTGTGTGCAGTCTATAGGCAAACAACTTGGAGTCAAATCCAGTAGAGGACTCAGACAGTTAAAGGAGAAGCATGTTTATACCTGATTGCAAAACTTCCTCAGTTCCTGATTTTAAAGTTGCTGCACCTGCACGTTTACGCAGACCCAGAGCTGCCCCAGCTCTGGCACAGATGTCACCTTGGGGCATGGAAGCCAGCTGGGATCCTAGGCAAAATGTTCCTGCCCCACAGCCATTGCCATGTTTAATACACAGGCAGGATTGTTCTTGCAGAAATATCATGGCCAGCTTCCCTGAAGGCAACTTGAGGTGCTATTGTGTGTGATAACCTTGCAGTTAGAGCAGTCAACAAGAGCCTGGGGCACCCAGTTTTAGTTCTCCTTCTTGCCAGCAGTCCTGGAGGACTGTCCTCCTTGCCTGGCTCCAAGCTGCCCTGAGATAGTGGGGCCGGCAGCTGTGGGTGCAGAAGAGAGGGAGATCTGTTGGGGTGAGGGGTTATACACACTGCTCTTTCTTACGCCTGGGGCTGTTTCAGTTCATTACTCAGGGACTTCTCCCTGTAAGAGCGCCCTAGCTGTTATCCGGGGAGCCCAGGGATTCCCCACCAGAGGTGTCCATCCCCAGGGCAGTACAAGCACACATGTCCTCCCTGCTCCTTCATCTGTTCTCCTCCATGAACTTGCAGGAGAGCCCCAGCCTGATTCAGAGTCTGGAGCATTTTGCTGGATTTGTGCTCTAGACAGTATTTTTATTGAAGAGATTCCCAAGAATGGTTTTTTTTTCAGTTAAGGCTGCATTAAGCTCCCTGCTAAAATGCGTACTTAAAGGCATATCTTAAGTCCCATCAACTTGAATTAATCTTAAGGAGGTTCCCTAAATACCCCGTAGTATCCTTGCAGAACAGGGCCATGACCTTGGGACCTGATTTTGCTGTCCCTGCTCAGGCATCGGAGTTGGTGGGATGAGCAAGATCGTATTGCCACACCGTAGCTCAGGTCTTGGAGCTGAGTGGGGATTTCAGGCTTTGATTCTCCCTGGAAGCCATAATCACCCATTTAGAGGTATAGCACAGAAATGACACTTTTCTATGCTCTTCTGCCAAAGCATGTGCTCTAGATGGTTCAGCAGAGATGGCAGACTTAGGACATTTATGCATTTGAGGCTCATAAATTATGTTGTGGTCCTCAGCCTTTTGAACTGAAGCCCTTCCATATTTTCTCAAAGTACTTTTTTTAAAAAGCAATCAATGAAAATGTCTCCAGGAATCCAGTTTTCCAGGAGACAGCTCCTCATTCGTCTCGAGTACCAAGTTGTGCTGCAAAAGGCTCAACTCAGCAAACACAAACCCACAAATTTA
Organism: Pampusana beccarii; assembly: GCA_013399365.1. NCBI lineage: Eukaryota > Metazoa > Chordata > Aves > Columbiformes > Columbidae > Pampusana > Pampusana beccarii. Next base: position 43,602 of record VWYH01001018.1, read on the forward strand.
CCTTAAGTCCCAAGGGAGCCTCGCTGAGTACAATTCTGGCTTGCATTAGCATATGTTTGAAGAGTCTGAACACGAAGACTTGATACTGGAAATATTTATGACAGTTTGACAGTATTCATTTGGAAACATCACTCCAGCAACACCTGGATCCCACTCCAACCCTCAGATGAGCAGCAAGTGGGTGTCACTGGTGCCCTGTGCTGATAATGAAAGTTTAAATGATTTTTAGAGGGATGAGAAAGAGCTCCATGTTTCTGCTGTGGATGAAATCGTGTTTCAGAAAAAGGTAGATTTTTATCTAACATGTGTCCAGTCAGTCTATATTATTTAGGTGGATAAATAACAGCTTGCTGTGTTGCTTAAAATGTAGAGCTGTACTGTGTAGTCCTTTAATAGTGTCTGCTTGAGGCTTGGGCGTCTCGATCTCTGGACAACTCAGGGGAAGGAGCTGATGTGGATAGTGCTGTGGCACTGGTACCTACAGTACCCTCATGTCACTGTTCTCTTGAGGCATGGGCTCTTGACCACCCACCAGACCTTCTGGAGTGCCTGAGAGGTAGGACATACTCCACCATCCTCATATGTAACACCTTGATCCTGGAGTCAAAGCTTTGAAATCTCAGAGATGTCATTTTCTTTGTTTGTAACTCAAGTGAAGTGACAGGACGGAGAGCAAAGAGGGTGGCAGTTACCTTGTGGGGACCAGCTGATGAGCAGCATATTGATGAGGGTTTGAAGGCTACATCTGTATACTATTCCTGGCCAGATCCTGAAGTTCTGACACTACCATTTGCTCAGACAAGCTGTTAACATCAGAGGGTCTGTCTGTACAGGGTGAGATAGATACAGAGTGAGAGCATCAGTATTTGGTGCCTCATAGTAAGGGAGGGAGCTGTAAAACTTTACAAAATAATATGCTTTAAAAAAACAATTCGAAGGGCAAAAGGAGGGCGAGAAGCTGGACAGGAAGTCAGGTCTCTTGCTCTATAGCTAAATGAAGTTTGACACAGAAGAGCACTGTGAGGACAAGAAGGCTCAGCTTCTTTTTGCTTCAGTGTTTTGGCCAACTCATCACTTCGCTTGTTTTTGGCTGAGTAGCTGTGGTGGCTTGTTTCCATGGTCATCACTGGCCCCTCAGTTTTCCTCAATTCTTTGGCATTTTCAAATAGCCCAATTAAGGCCATTTCCTTGAAACTTTTTAATTAGGGACACTGCCCAGTTTGTGCACTCCAGTTAGTGCCAAATGTGGTGCAGCTGTCCCACCTTAGGGCACTTGTGCATAGCTTCCATTTGTGGAACTGGAATTTTTTGCATCTGTGAAGTTTTCTATCTGACTTGAATTTCCCCTGGCCTAGAGAGATACACAAGACGAAACGGGAACCCTTGATTATTTTATCTTAAATAGATCCTCATACACTTCTGCTATAAAGGGGGCTTTGAGTTACTGGGAACAGGGGCAAACAGCATGGTAACATTCAGTAATAGGATTTGGGTCTTTACTTGAGGCTTAGCTAAAAGAAAGGTGTCAAAATATTGATCTTTCCAAATTGTATGACGCATGCTTTAGAGCTGGTTGCTGAGATTTTACTTCAGTCTGGGTCAAGATTGCTGACACAAGTCACGAATATAAATACTACTAAAAGGTTGCCTTTTTAGCTAAGTATATATGTATATATATTTTATGGTGTAGTCAGTGATGTTTATTGAACAAAGCTACAGCTTGGGTCAAAGTCATGCCAAACTGCAAGTGTGCGTTCTTTATACCTTTTAACAGGAAAGTAATGTTGAAGGAATATAGCTGCTGTCCTACAATACCTGGCAATGGATCCATTCTCATACTTGAAGATTTCCTGGCTTCTTATTTTTGTTGGCAAATGAAGGCTATTTAGTTTTTCAGATTGGATGAGAGGCATATGGACATTTTCATCTTCAGTCTGACTATGAACATTACTCCTCAGGAAGTTAGGATCAAAGAGCAGAAATGATGCTTCATCTTTGCTTTGCTTTGCTTCTTAATGAATTAAACAAGTTATTTTGTCCTGTCCTGGGCTCTGGCAGGCCTGAAATGCAGGAATGATTAAGATGGTAATGGGTGTTTTTCAGTAACAGATTCCTTCTCTCTTTTTTTCCCTTTTCCAGCTCACCTATCTGTTTAAATATACCTCTCCATTTCTCTAAGTACTTGTAACTATGTTTAGTTGCAAATACTGAAAAATTCTCTTTCCAGATAGTAGCATACCTAGGCATGGAAATTCAGATCAGCCCAAGTTATGCTATACAAGCAATAACTGTACTTCTGCTACAGCAAAGCACTTCATTTGCAATGTTTTAAACAAGTAAACAACTAAAGTGATAAATATAATCCTTTTACAATCTTTTCTCAGAAAAGGCTATTAAAAAAAGACTCTGTGCATTCATTTTCAATTCAGTGCTCATCTGTGTTCAGTTCTGGGTTATGGAGAAGCTGGATCTTACTTGTATCTCTGCTACCCATTTCAGCAAGTTGCCTCAGCCTAAAGCACTGGGGGTTCTCTCACGCTCGTACGTTGATATACGCCCAGGACCACACGTACCTTCCCCACATGCTGGGTACAAATACTCTGTGGTGAATAAACAGGGGTCCAAGCATTCCCATCAGATGCAATCATTGACAGAATGGGTTTTGGATGAGGCAATGAACTTGGGCTTCCCTTTTCATCCATGAAAAAAAGCTTTTGGTTTTCAAAACTTGAGTAAGAAGCTCATTTGCCAGTAGATTTCCGTTGAATAAATGAATGCAGGAGAGAAGGGAAGGTAAGCACAACAGCAGATGTAGGTATGGGGTTTGTAGCCCAGAAGAGACAATGAAAGTTTTAGGTTATGGATGTTTTTCTCCGCTTCAGTGTTATAACCCTCGCATATTGTAAAGGGGAAGGGGATTACACAGTAGCTGTGCAACTATAATGTTATAAAATGGATGGGATGGTATCTTTCAAGGAGACTATCAAATTATTCAGTAGCATGGATAACCAACTGTGGATTCCTCTGCGTGACAAGACCAAGTCGTAATAACAGCTTGGGTATAGCAATGCTACGTTTTTCCATTAAAGAAAGTCTTATTTCTGGAAGCCTGTCAGTTTCCTAAAGTAACATAGACTTTTCTTACCACTGAAGCCCACATCTTTATTACAAAGCCAAACTGTTCTCTCCGAAACCACATTATGCATGTTGTAACAGTACTCTCCCACAGACGATGAACATTTAGAACGTATTTTTCCATGTGAATCATCCATTCACTTAAAAATAAGTTCTCTCTTATTAAACAAAACACAACCATGTGACAAGTTCTGTAGGTTTGTATTCCATGTCTCATTTTCATTAGGCTGGTAAACTTTTCTTGCTCTTTCAAATAATTTTTCAGATGATTGCATCATTTTTCCTTCTTATCCCTCCATTTACTTTTTAACATAATATAAAGCAATTTTCATCCTCACTTCATTGCAAGCACACCCAAGTGAAACAAATGGCCAAGAACCAATCCTGCAGTAGGATGAATGCAAACATATCTGTAGTATTCCTCGAAGCCAGTGGTCACACAGCTGTACTTCAAGCTGTCTGTCTGCATTTTCTGTGCTGGATAAAACCATTTAAGAGAAACGAAGGCATTGTTACAATTCCTGATGTTGATCACTGAAGGAAACAGAGTCTCCACAATTTTTTATACTGTCCTTCAAAACTAGGAGGTTACAAGGGAGCATGAAAAGCATATGTTGTTGTTGTAAGGGTGGCGCTCTGGGTGAGCAGCATCACCAGATTCTAAGTCTCGCCACTGGTGATACAGCTTTTCATGGATATTATTTGTCCATTTTGCATCTCCAGATAAAAGGTACAGAAGATCCCAGGTTCCAGGAGTGATTAGTTTTGATAATTGTTCCGCTGCTTGCTTTGTGCAATTTACTTCTATAAATACACACTGGGGGAATCATTTGTCTAGTGTACCATGGCACAGTAATTTCCTATATAATTTCATCCAATTGCTGCAGGAACTCATTTGAGCAATTGTTAATTAATCATTAACAATCATTAACTTCGGGTAGCAATAATTGCTAATCAAGATTTCCATGCTGCATTTTTAATCTCTGAAGGTTCATCATTAATCAAATTAGTAACATTTTTTGCTATTTGAGGAAAAGAAACATTATGTAACTCATCTATTCAAAGGAACTGTTAGTAACATCTTTCCTTTAAAATCATTATGTGCCCACTCTGACTTTTTTGCTGCATAAATTACTTGAAAATATTGTGCAGTTTAAATTAACAATGCTTCCCCATTGTTCATGCTGCTGACATGCTGCTGGGTCTCTTTAGTTTGGAGGAGACCGAGGGTTGACCTCAATAATGTTTATAAATATGTAAAGGGTGAGTGTCATAAGGATGGAGCCAGGCTCTTCTCGGTGACAACCAACAGTAAGACAAGGGGTGATGGGTTCAAGCTGGAACACAAGAGGTTCCACTTAAATTTGAGAAGAAACTTCTTCTCAGTGAGGGTGCCAGAACACTGGAACAGGCTGCCCAGGGAGGTTGTGGAGTCTCCTTCTCTGGAAACATTCAAAACCCGCCTGGACACCTTCCTGTGTAACCTCATCTAGGTGTTCCTGCTCCAGCAGGGGGATTGGACCAGATGATCTCCTGAGGTCCCTTCCAATCCCTGACATTCTGTGATTCTGTGACAATTACGCTGTTAGGAACAACTGTGAAAGTAGTGACACCACTCCAACTATTTCCCTCATGGTTAATCTTCTTTGCCTTATACCTCTTGGCTTTGGAAAAAAGACAAAAACAAAAACCCCACACCAAACCAAAACCAAAACCAAAACTAAACAACCAACCAATCAACCAAAAACCAAACCAAAACAAAAACACACCCCCCCCAGCCACTTGTAATACTTTTAATGCCACTTTTTCCTCAGTGATGTGGCTAATAATAATAATAATCTGTTTTTCTGTTAGTGTATCCTTACGGCCCATCAGGACCACGGTTGTAGATAAGGTAGGTGTTGCTGCATCAAGACTTTGTGCAGCTCTACAATAGAGGAACATTTAATGTTAATCTTCCCCATGTTGCAGTGACTTTCCAGTGTCCCTTGGAAAGAAGAGAGTGTCACAGCCCATGGATGACAAGCAGAAGAAAACCTTCCCTTGGGAAGAAAAGCTGGCTCGAGGTGTCTGGTCTCCTTCCTCCATGGCTTTACTTGTTGTCCCTGATAGCAATGGCGTGGGAAGGAAGGGGCGAGGGTGGAGCAAAGCTGCAGCTGGGCTCCACAGCATCTCCAGTGAGGGCTTTCATGCTGGGTGGCTTGGATGGGTTGCACCAGCCAGCCCACGTTCTTCCAGTGCCACGTGGGACTTCAGTTGACCATGTAGGAGAAATCGGACGTGGGAAGTCAAAAATCTCCCCTTTCTGAGGCATGATGGAGAAGCAGCCCAGAAGCTGATGTGTGTACAGCAGGATGTTTGCAAGCGCTGGGAAGATGAGGCCAACAGCCTCCCTAAAGTCCTGGCTCCCAGCTCAGCTCCAACACCCTGGCCTCAGGCAAGCAACTCCCATGTGTGTGCCTGCACTCCGGCCAGAATAAAAGGAAGTAATAATTAACTTACAGGGCTGTGAAGTGCCTGGACAAGAGAAGAGCAACGTGTTTGAACAGCACCTCCATCCAGCTGAGCCTACCTCTGTGATGCCTGAGAGAGCTGCAGGATCCTGCCATGCCAGCACTTATCAGGGTGGGACCCACTAGTCTGGGGAAGTAGAGATTAGCTGCTCCTATCAGTGCATTTACCAAGATAAACTGCTCACATACTCACCTCACTGGGAGCTGTAAAGATTAAGATTGGCGAAGTCCCTTGATGGTGAAAATGCTATTGAATGGCACTAATGTTTTATCGCTGCTGCTCGCTGCACAAATACTTGCTATTAGACTTATTATTAAAACACGTTTCTCATAGAGCTGCAGATTGTGAGACCATGAATAGTATCAGCCTGAAATCAGAGTGATCTTATTTCAAGGAATTCCAGAGGAATGAACAATAATTTGCCACTAATTGCCAAGAAGCTTTGATAAAAACTCTGAACTGGTTCCCAACAGCACATATTTTCCAGAGCCCGCCTGGTACTTTTCAATAAAACCCAAGAACAATATGACCATTAACTCTTAATATTAAATGTCATCCGGATTTGTTCATGTCATTCTTCACCACACTGCATCTTTTCTATGCGTGTTTCTGTAATTTGTGGTGCATAGCCACATTTGGGCTCACTCGGTTATACATCCATGGAAAACCCTTAGATGAAGGTCAAATGAAACCGACAAGGGATGGACAATTTCCCATTTGACTTTTCTTTAAAAATTACAACAGTTACATTCTAGTGTGTGGCTTTGTTTGCAGGCAGATTGCATCTGCACAGACCCTCTCCAATGTGGAGGTTTAAATATGTGCAGTAGATACTTGCCCTCAGGCACATGGTGTGAACTGTGGGATTGTCATATGCAGAGACAGGAATTGGACTTGATGATCCTTGTGGGACCCTTCCAACTCAGGACATTTTGTGATACTTGAAATGGACATGGTCAGCAGCAGTGATAGCACTTGGATTGCACGGCCAACTGCACAGTGATTGCTTGTGGGGAGGTCTGCAGCACTGTGCATCTGTATCATTTCCTCTGTGAGTCTTCTGGAAAAGGAGAAAGTGATGTTTGACCATGACTGAGCCACTTGGAATTGGGCAGGACATCTGTCCCTGCCCTGGCAAGATCCTTCTCTACATTAAGAGGTTATCTGTGGATGCACAATTCAAGACTCACACTAAATAACATGGTACGCTTGCTGAAAAAACATACCATTTCATGCTTGGCAAGTGCTGCTCATGTTGTTTGATGGTTGCAAATGTTCAGAAAGTTAACAGCTATTTATGAGGTTATCGAAGGCTTCCCAATTTTAACAATATGCTGTTTCATCATTGTGAGCACTTATACATGGTATAAATTGGCTTTGCTCAAGTTTGTTGCCATTTGAAGTTCCAACACCAGTAATCAATATCAGATTTCCTAAGTTACCAGCCAAACAAGAAGATGCTTGGTGGATGCTTGAAAAAATTGGTAGTATCTGATGGGAAAGTTAATTGTTCAAATTATTTAGCAAATATTGCAAATTCACAGACAATCAGAAAGTCTTCTGAATATTTTGTCATCATTAAATATCTATGTCTTATTATTTTAAATTAATATTTCAACTGGCTCATGTTTAATTTCTTCTGTGTAGCTGTCCTAGTTTTGTTCTATTGACAGTGGAAGTAACAAACGTATGAATGTGCTCTGATTCCCCAATTCCCCATTTAATAAAATATATTAAAAAATTAAGACCAAGCTTTAAGGCACATCCCGCTGCATGGCTAGTTCTCTTAAGAAGATTAGCAGATTTTATGGTATCCCAGTCCTCACTGTGCTGGGATCTCGGCTGCCAGTTGCTGAAGGCTGGGCTCTCTCCTCCTGTACACACAAGTCATTAAAAAGTATAATTGTTGGTATTTTAATTGCCTAAATTAAGTGGTCTTGATACTGCCTAAATTAGGAGATGTGCATGATATTCATTAGGCCAAATCCATTGCTGACATAAAGCCGCAGAAGGAAATGGTATAAATGCAACTAACTCTGATAATCTAGAAAGGCCTTTAGTACAAGACTTCTTATTTCAAGATAAAAATATCAGCTATTATCTTCCTGTGTGTGAGTGCCAAAGGATGGTGCAAATGAGATTGTCTGCATCAAACCCTGTACTTGCAAGCAATCTAGGTAAGGTTTCTTTTCTGTGGTCTGGTTTAATGTGTCTTCTCCAACTCACAACTCCCGTGTGGCCAACACTCTCCAGAAATACGTTAGACTGAATTTACCAAAGAGAAATTTTGAATGTTTGAGTCTCTTTCTAATAATTTAAACGCACTCTAACTTGAAATGTTGAACACTGGCAGGTACTGATATCTTGTGGCTCAAAAATAGCCTGTAGCTTGTTATGCGATAACTTTTTGTTATGAAAGAAAATGGCTTGTACCAAAGCAAAGCCCTGATATTTTGCTGGGATGTGTTGGACCTAATTTTGCTATGAACCAGAACATGACCAGGTATAGCAGCAGGCTGTACCAAGAGGTGACAGTGTCCTCTTCCTGGGGACTGCAGTTTCACCTCTGCATTAAGCTACAGAAGCCAGTTCGAAGGCTAGAGCTGAAGAACCAGGTTGTCTCTCTGGTTTCTGAAAGCTTCTGCGCAGATGGATGTACCAGATTTCACTGTGTTCTTGATCGTTCAATTAAATGGTAACTCAAATTTCCTAAAATACCTGAAAATCTCATGTGGACACTCTCTGCATACTAGATCAAAGATGGTAGCTTACCCATGGGACCAGCCGAACTCAAGACTGAGAGTTTGAAAACTGGTGCAAACGTTAGCAACTGGTCTTTTTAAATAGAAAATCCACTATAGATGCAATTCCAGGGTCTGACACAAAGTAAAGACAGCACAGGCAGGACTGTCAGACAGAGTCTGGCAAATCTGTCTGGCTGAGAGATGCAGAATATGGGCATTGGCTTCCCCTGTTCACATTGCAGCCTGTTAGTAGACTCTGCCACTGATGACAAATATTCAGTGTGGTACTCATTGAACTGGAGTGGCCAAAGTGCAAATACATATTGGTATTTGTCAATGCTAGTCTAATAATAAGGAAGAAAGCCCCACAAAACAAAAAACAAAAACAATAAAAGAACCCCACCCACAAGAAGTACCGCAATTAAACAAAACACAGGTTTTCACCTGGACAAATTCCAGATCTACAACTGAATTCTCCTATAGTCAGAAAGCAGGCAACCCAGAAAATCCTTATCCTTTAAAATGTTTATGCTAAAAACCACAGATAGCTATAGTATCTTCATTTCTGATAATTTATGTCCTTTTGTGCAATAAGACATTGCTAAATTACTCCCTTCTGACAACTTTATAGAAGAGCTATAATTTCTTTTCTTCCTCCCTTGCCGTGCTTTGCAAAGTCACATTCCACTGCAACATTTGAAGCATGGATAGAATTTGACAGTACTTCATGAAAAATATACTTTTCGAGAACAGAAATAATAAATGCCCAGGAAATTGCTATTTTTTTCTGTTACTGTCAATTAAATCCATGGAAAGGGAAAAAATACACTGCAAAGTTTCTGAAAGATTCACCATCACAAACTATGTTTTAAATACAGAGGAAACTTCAGGAAACTTCAGTGGCATGATTGCTACAAGTTGGAAAATTGAAACTAAGAAAATTTAATCTGGAAACCACTATATTAATCTGCAACTTTATTTATACTTCTGCAAATAAGTTTTCCATATTTTTGTCCTAGGATTAGATGTTCAATTTCAAGTCAGGCAGATGCTGTAAGGCAAAAACCTCACTTGTCATTAAATTTATGAATCAGTTTTGCTACAATAATGAGCTTTAAAAGAAGTAAAGCAACCTGATATTTCCACTATAAGAAACCAATATGCTTCTATATACTCAAAAGCCTATTTTTTTTGTTGCTTAATGATAATATTTTGTTCTTTTCCTGATTTACGTATTTTAGCCCATCTGAATACCCTTCATCTTTCAATTAGTTTCCCTATTACATGTATAATTAAAGACAAATCAGATTATGGTGATTAGCATATATTACAAACTGTTTTACTGATTTCTGAGGGTATATTCCTACAAGGGATAACATAGACATTAGAAGCCTAATTAGGACAAAATTACCTTTACTAATGAATCTAAGCAGTAGTTAAATCCTCTAACAAAAGAGACATTTTTGTGCTTTCGAGGTTGAAGGTGTGATTCTTAGAAACCAGCATTAGGAATAAAACCATGGAGTTTCAAGAAGATTTACAAAGGGCTCAGCTCCAAAACACCTGAACTAATTCTCTGAAAATCTGCTGCCACTGGGTCTAGCTGCGGTTACTTAAGACATTCACAATATTGTAGAAGTCTGAGCAGAGAAGATATAGCTCTGTGTGAAGTACAGCTCTTCCCATCATTCTTGGGGGTCATGGGGACAAAGAATGCAAAGAATGCAAAATTTTACACATGGTGGGAGGGTATGGTGAGGCAAGAACAACCGCACCTTGCCAGTAAGGTTGGTGTGTGGCCATGCACTTACCCTGAGCCTATTGCCCAGACAAAGAGACTTTGCAGCGGATGAGGAGTTGATGTAGGGTCATGACCAAAGGGTTAAAGGCAGAAAGTTGCAGTGGAGGGATGTCAACACATCTATCTGTCCATGCTGTAACTCCAGTGGTACCACTCCCTTATTTAGCCAGAAAGCACACTGGATTCAGGAGCAGTTGTTGTAAAAGAAGGAAGCACCTCTAGGTGTTGAAGCACATTCCCAGGGGTTCAGGAGACCCAAGGTGATTTGCAGCCGCAGCGCTGAGTACACAGTTTTCAGAGGTTGGTTAGTCCCAAACCCTTATGTACATTCAAGTTCTTGATTTTCCTTTGAATTAGGAATCAAAATACCTCTGATGGCTTTGATCTCACTATCCCTGTCCTAGAGTCCCCTATCTGTAGAAGGGTAAAAGTAGTACTTTCTACTTCAGATATTCTAAGTATGCTGAAGAGGGAGGAGTGGTCAAATGGTAGAAACAAAAGGGCATAAAAGTACCTAAAATCCACCAAGTAATGACTGTCAGAGCTATTGCAGGCACAGTCCCCCCACCCACAGTTCTCCACTAGGATAGATATTTGCGCTTGGCCTGGAACAGAGTGCTTCTTCCCCTCCTTCTTCATGGGAAGTACATTTGGAACATGAGAGTCAAACTGTTCCTCTTTAAACAGCTCTATTTTCAGACGCTAATTACCTGCTGAAACTTTCAGCCTCTGAGGTGAAGTTTTCCAGACCAGGTTTCTGCCCCGGATTAATTTCATTCAAGTGTGTAAGTAACAAAGCCCAGCTATTCTTGTAGATAGGGAAAATATTCTCCCTTCATCTGAAGGAAAAAAGAAGAAAGTGATAGATTGTTTTGAACAGCTCCAGTGTCGAAATGGGTTGGAGCAAGAAAAGACTGAAACATTATAGCAAAATAGCCTTTGGAGAGGTGACAAGCGTTTTGGTGTTCCAGTGAAGCTGGCCAGGGTTTGGGGATGATAGTTTCCATATGCATGACTGGTTTGCACAACTATTTCCACATATTCTGCATAAAATGAGGCAGTGCTGTGCGTAGTAATACTGTTCGTTGTATGCATTAAAATACTTTGCTAATTGGTGAGGTGGGCTGTACCTCCATCATTCTGCAACAAGGGAGGGTATGGGAAGAGTGAACATGTAGAAGAGACCAAGCAAAGCTGTCCATTGGAGGTGAAGTTTTGAACCTGTCCAACAGCTGCATAGCTTTTTTCTTAAAAAAAATGCAAAAACCAAAAAAACCCAAAACAAAACAACAACAACAAAACAAACTAAAACCACCACCACCAACAACAACAAAAACCCCACCAGACCTACTACTGCAGTCACTGAGCATGTGTGTGTAGGTTGTTCTTAAATTAAACCTGGCTTAGCTTACTCCAGCCTATGTGCATCAGGCTGTCAAGATTGAGTCAGTATACAGTATGAGAAAATGAACTATATTTTTCAAGAGGCGTATTTGTGGACTTAAAAATGGAAAGATCTGCACAGAACAGAAGGAGGCAAAAGAAGTAAAGGGATTTTTGGAGGAACTGAGGCATATAAAGGATTTGTAGCTGTTTTCCAAGCTTATCTCTAGCACTGGAGCAGTGTTGTTTGCAGACCGTGATCTCATCAAAGGACTTGTGAATCCCAGCTAGACCGATGGGACTAGTTGTAAACTACTGTTTAATAAAAGAAGCAGTTTTCAATGGGTATCACTGGCAAAATAGTCTTGACTTGCGGAACTTTACTTCATTTAATTTTTTGGCAAATTAACATAAAATTGTAATTAGTGATTTGGATATTGAGGAAAAGAAGACCATTAAGTAGTTAGGAAAACACCTTTCCTCCCCATTCTGCAGACTCGGGCCAGACACCTCCCAAACCTCAGCTCCCCTTGTTTCTACCATCCTTCACACTCAGTCCCTCCCAGCTCCTCCAGTGAGACAATAGGCAGTGCTGGATGGCGGGTCTGTTCATAAGGGTTTCTTTCACCTGCTTCTCCCTTCTTACTTGTTTTCCTCTGTCAGACAGCCACAGGATTGTCCCTGCTCCAGCGTGGGTCACGCGTGGCCGTGGTCCCTCTGAGGTACCTCCTTTGGCACAAAGCAGCTCCTCCCAACGATGTGTCTCCAGCCACGTTCCCAGCAATGGCCTCCAGCATGTCTCCTCTGCCTCCTCTCAGTTATCTCCCACTCTTTGATTCCTCCTGTGTCTCCTGCCTCTTTCCTTAACCATGCTGGATGAAGATGCTGGGGGTGCTTAGGTGGCTGGGGCCCAAGAAAATGAAAGAAATCATGAAACCTGTTGAGACGATGGTGAATAAGGACCAATTTTCCCTGGAGGGCAGGGTGGCCCGGGGTCCTAGTGGCAGCTGAGCAAGTATTAGGGGCACTGGCAGCTGGTGAGTGCTGTAAAGGAGAGAAGGACAAGGTACCAGGTGCATGCAGGAGGTGCAGAAGAAATGGAACTGAATGCATGAGTTACTTGGCTGTGCTTTGGAAAGAGGAGGTGTCATTCCTGATGCACAGCAAGTGGTATGTCTGAGACAGGGGTGAACACCCCTGCCCAGACAGCAATCCAGTGGGGTTTAGGCTGACAGTCCAGCTCTGGGAGCCTGCAGGAAGCCATCCAAGTCTGGGAGGAGCAGGGCAGGGGGGAGGTAGGTTATATTACACCCTTCCTTTAAGCATTTCCTTTTGGCTAGCTCGGGTTTCTGTCTCTTACCCTTCAAGGCTGGCGTAGTCAGGGGCTGTAAATCCCTCTCTGGGAGGCAGCCAGCTGAAAGCTGGTCACCGCCGCAGCAGCTCTCTTTGTGGCTTTAGGTCTGTCTGCCTGTTCAAAAGACGCTACTGGCAGCTCTGCTCCAAACACAGCTACCCATACGTCCAGATATTTTGGAAAAATGCTAAATCTCAGACAAAATCAGGTGACCTTTCTTACGCACACTGTCACTGGGCAGAGACTAAAGGGCAATCGAAAAAGAAAAAGCTGGGAGACTCCTGGGGATGTAAAGCAAAATTGCCTTAAGTAGGTCATTGTCTTACATCCTGAGGATTAAATGGACGGGTTCCTTTCCATTTTCCTTGGCCATTGTTGCTATGTAGCACCTGTGCTTCCTCTTCAACACAAGGTCTTCCAACAGGCTTGTACAACAATTTGTCTGCTGGCACCTGCGGGCTCGGTGGTAGCCCTGAGGCAGTGACATGAAATAGTCATAAATCACAACTCAGGCAGAAGCCCCAGAGCAGCTCTCACTGCTCTCCCACATGAGATGTAAAGCCTTGACACCAAAATTACCCTCTCCACTCGGAGAAGTTCTAAATTGAGGCCTGGTCTGACACAGTCCCCAACCTTTCTTACCCCTGCCTGACTGTGCCGGGGGTTACCATTGTTTGATTGATCTTTCTCTTTGTTCTTGTCCTCTGAGGTAGACACCCCTCAGAAAGGTATCCTTGAACTTGAGATAACCCGACTTGTTCACACGGACTGTCTATAACCATCACTGTGACACATATTATGTCTTTTTATAACATTTGCTTAACCTCAGGAAGGTTTTCTTGTTGAGGTAAGCCCTGATAGCCTGCTTAGTGTAATTTTGTTGCCCCAGGAAGAAACGTTTCCTGCAACATAACGTGCAACGATTTATAACACTTTTCTTCCCTCTGGCACTTGCAAAATATATCAGGACAAAGACTTGCAGCCAAACACAGAATTCAAGACACAACAAATTTTAATTAATTTTCTGGAAGAATTTATCATGGGGGAACCAGTGGGAGGTGAGAAGCAGAGCTTTCCCCTGTATTTAATTTTCCTTAGCTGTATGTGACAGTAGCTGTCTCTCAGCATGACTCTTTCTCGTAAGCATGCTCAGATGCAGCTGGAAACTGGCTAGACTGGGATGGATGGTGCCAAACCTCTATTGTTTGGCTGAAGATGTGTACTTTAGAATGATTTTGCTGTAAAAACAACTATCCTCCAAACTTTCCATTCACTGTGAGGTCCAGGAAAAGTTCTTGGTCAGGCAGGAATGATGGGAAAGGCAGTGATGTAATGAGTGCAAATGTACCATTACTCTGAGATAATTTCTTTAGGCTGAAAGATGAAAAGACTCGGAAGCATTTCCATTCCTGGGTAAGTCTTACCGATGAGCCATTGCTAGAACGTCGTGCTCCAGGACAGACCTTTCACCAAAGAGCAGACAGACACTGCCGGTTGTGTACGATCACAGCTGGCTGAGAGCTCCAGCTAGGCTTGCAAGAGAAATGTTGGCTGCAACAGGAATGTTGGCTGGGGCAGAGGCATGTGTTTTAATACAGAAGATCTGTGCCAGCAACAGTTGTAGTGTGGATGCAGTCATGCTAACAAAAAGTGCTCTCGCCAGCACAGCATACACAAAGTATAACAGCAACAGAGACTCCCTTTCCAGCTCTTGGCATCCGCTTGGGGAGTTGAACTAGAAGCATCTGCTCTTCCTGTGCAAGCTGAAGAGCTGAGGCCTTGGAGGACTGAGCATAACAGCCCTGCCAGGGGGTGGTGGCTACTGCCACTGTCCTGATCACAGCCTCAGAGATCAGCAGTTCGCACTGGCAGAGCAGGTTGCACCTTCAAACAGGGAGAGGCTTTGGGTGCAGGAGGAGCTGGTTCCTCCTGTGCACTGGGGATTGCATTGATGTGCTTGTACCAGTGTCTCAAATCCAGGCTAATCCCAGTTATTGATAAGTCCTTGTAAAAATCCTGCTAAGAACAGTAAATCTTGCTAAACAAACACTTGGCAAAAATCACGACCAGCTGGCTCAATAGTCTAAGCTAACTGGTACTAACAATTTCTTCAAACTGAGCACTCTCAAGACCTTGCAAAACGCACCCACATTGATATGTTCCTGGGCCAAGTGTAATGTGAAAGCCAAAGGGCTCTCAGAGAGATGAGATTTTGGCTTTTCTTGGGAAGGAGTTACCCCATAACAACAGCTTACCTTGTTAGATCCCAGCAAGTGCCAGTGGGAGAGAATTTATGTTCATTAGACAAATGCAAATTCCAGGGAGGAGATTAGACTCATAAGAGTCTTACAGAAAATAAACATCCTGGTTAGAGAGAGAGGCTGGAGAACCAGCGCTAAGTATAAACATCGGGTACTTTAACCTCAGACAGCAAAGAGTGTTAATGGATAACTTGATACGCAAAGTACTGAAGAAAACCTCAAAAGTCTATTTGAAAGGGGTTACAGAAAGTCTGTATCTGTGTAAGATAAGGAAGGAGGCCAACAAACACAGCTCTGTTAGAGGCACTGGGTGTGATTTAAGAGGCATGAAGAGGATCTGAAAAACTGTTAAGGCTGCAGAAGACCCTGTTTCCAAGGGTAATGGGATTGTGATTTTCCCAACCTGAGGTGCAGGATACAGACAGGACAAAAGGAGTTTATTCAGACAGTATCAGAAGAGAGAAGCAGCCAGAAACAGAGCTGAATTCATTCTACCCATGGAGGTAGTGTGTTTGTTTAGATAACAAACAGATTATCTGATTATAAAATGGTATTTTTTAACAGTGATTCTGTGTCTTAGCACACAGGATGTAAGTCAAGAAACCTTTCTAGTTCCTTAACTTTCGACGAACATTTAGGTGAGCTCACAGAGGGGATTTCAGTGATCCACATATCTGTCAGAAGGGCAACTTGGTATTGTGTAGGCAACTCAGGCAGGTCTTAGACTGCTAGTGACATTTCTATAAAGTAAAATTGTGAAACTATCCACCAGGACAGTGCTCTCTTGATGTGTTGTTCACAGAAAGGGAAGAACTGAGGTCAAATGGGGCTGCAGTTTCAGTTGCAGTGATCACAAGAGGGTTGAGTTCAGGATCCAGAGGAGAGATGGGAATGCGAGTGGTGTAGTTAGAACTGGGGTTTAGGAGGGTGCACTTCAGCTCAATGAGGAATTCGCTAGGTAGAATCCCATGGAAAGTGTCACAAATGGGAAGAAGCCGGATGTTCGAAGAAAAACCAGAGCAAACCATCATGTTGTACAGGAAGGCTGGACATTGCAGGAAAAGGCCAGCATGGTGAAGTGGGGAGTTTCTTGATGAACTAAAACATAAAAAAGGAGCATACCAGGTGCTAACAGAAGGGCAGGCAGCAAAAAAGTTGTATGAAACCATTGCTTGCATATGTACGTACAAATCCACCAGGAAGAGCCTTGGGATGGCAACAGTCCTGATTTGAGTAGAAGACTGGACTAGATGCCCTCTCAAGGTATATTCCAGCCTACGTTTCCATGATCCTACAGCTTCAATCTCAACAGCAGCTTAGTCTCTGAATAACGTAATGTTTGGTTTTTTTTCCCAGAAAATACGTATGAAAGACTCCGCTGATCTATGTATATATCAGTGGGAACTTGCGACAGTACCTTAATTTTCCATACAGATTAAAAATCCTCGTCCCTCCCCAGGCAAGAAAATTGACCTTGAAATCATAAGGTGGGCAGAAGGTTGTGAATGTGGTGTGTGAAAGCTGGGAGTACGGTCAGCTGCACGCCTACCCTGCGTGTTTCTGGCTGGTTTAAAACAATTTGCTTTATAACTTAGTGAAGTGATGCTCATTGTTATGAATCTTGATAGCTGGGAGGGACTGGGTAATAGTCTTTTCTTGTTTTCATTACTGGCCTGTATAATTGCAGTCAACAAAAGCAACGATTTCTTAAAATGCACTTTGTGTATTGCAGCTGTCCTCAGGCAAGGGGACAGCATGTATGGTTGAGCACTTGGCCTTCAGAGCAATAGCAGAAAGTCTGATATTCTCCTCCAAATCACACAGGAGAAGAATCACATCCCTTGCTGGGGAAAGGGTTTTGAAATTATATTCTCCATCTTTCTCTGGTTTCCCCAACCCTTTCGGTACACTCATCTGTACACCCACTCTCTTTCTAAACTGAAAAGGGAAAGTTTTGTGCTTTTGGGGATTAGTGACTTGAGCAGAGTCACTAGGATGAGATCAAAGGCTCATGGGAAAATGATGAGCTAGCCTTTCTCTAAGTGAAAACACAGCAGCAACCCTCCTGGGGTTCTGTTGTTGCAGTGACATGAACATTTTCACCCAAATTCATCCGATCGCATCATAGACACTTAATGAGGCACTTAAGTTAAGAGTTGCATTGTCTTAAGATCTCTTATTCATGTAGACAAGGAACTCCAGAATGCAATTTAGTCCTCCTACGACCTGAATTCCTCTTTCAGGGTGCCTCTCTCTGTCTGGATGCTAAGGAAGCCTTGGGTGACTCATATAGGCACTCCAAAACTTCCTTTTTGTTTATCAGCTTGAAAGTCAGGGTCTAGATATTTTGCCTATGTAAAGCTTACAAGTTGTGATTAATTCTGTTGGCTGAATGATTTGATGTGATGAGTCAGCCCATTGCTGATATATGCTACCCAGACAGTCTAGAGGATAATACAGAGGGAACAAGAGTCTTTACCCTCAGTGTCTCTGCTGTGGACAGACGGACAAGAGATAAGCTAAGGGTAAGGTCTGAACTTAAAAACTAGTTCCACAAGTGAACTAGGACAACAGCTAAATACAGTCAACATGCTGCAGCTGTCCTCCCTCCATTTTCTTCCTTCTCTTCTTGGATGCATCAGACCTGCTGTGAGAGCAGTATGATTTGTTGCATAGGTCTGCATATATTGAGGGGATAAACTTCCAAGATTTCCATAAGCTCCTTTGTACAGCCATGTAAAATAACTCTGACTCCATTGCTAGCTGTTTGAAACTCTGAAACGTAAACCTAGGTGGAAGAAGTCCTGCTGCAGAGATCTAATAACGCTTAATTGGTCTCTCTCTTTCACTTACTCCTTCCTCCAGTGCCTCTGGGTGACCCAATCCCATTGGAGAGGCAGGTGAGCATGAGCTGATGGACTCTTCCTTTAGCCTGTGCATCCTGTCAACTGAGCTCTTCCAGAAAGGGTATGAGGTGATTAGGGTAGCATCCTTCAGTGCATCATTTTCCATGCAGGTGCTGCTGCATGTTAACTGTGTTGAGGATAGAATTCAGCCTTTAGCTTTTTCTTAGCCCTGTTGGATTGCCTCCTGCTAAATGTTTCTTTGTCAGGAGCTCATCTGGACTCCTCTTGGACTTCAGCTGCTGTGTTTGAGAAGGTCTGATTCAATCACGTTATTTCTCAGCACCAGGTAAGACATCTCCAAACACTTCTTCTGAAAGATGGCACTGCCTTTTCTTCTGCCTTCTCCCGTTCCAAGACATGCAGTGATATCTCCTCTTCCATTTACCATGCCCAGCAGGTTTATTTCTGGACAAGCTGGTTGTGCCGTCCTTTAAAAAAGGTATCTATTACCAGTGTATGGATGGAAGCAGAAAGGGAAAATGCAGAGATAAGATTTAGCTCTGACATCAGGAAAAGTTTTTTTAAAAATTATGGCCTGGATTCCTACCTCTTGTCTTCAGATGCTTAAAAGAGGTGCCAAAGAGCCTGGTCAACAGAACTGTTTGCAGGTGGCAGTTGTTGGGGTTTTTTTTGTTTGGTTGGGTTTTTTTTTGTTTGTTTGTTTGTTTTTGTTTTATTTTGTTTTTTAGCTTGCCTCAGGTACCATCAGAAAATGCCCATCTTTCTCTCTTGTTCACCTTCCCTAGGCCAGGGCTGAACCATGCTGTGACTTCTGAGGTGTTAAAGAAAGTTGTCTGCATCCTGGAAATCCTTTTTCCTGCTGTGAGCCTGGAAAACACATCCCAAGCCTCAGGAGTTGTTCCTGTGAAATAAAGATGTTGGTACCCATAAAAGATGCTGGCTTTCCTGTTCAGATGTCAAAATACACATTTAACTTTTGTTTCATACAGCTACCCACTTGTTTGAAGTTATAAGCACATGCTGAGTGTTGGTTTCCTTCTTTCTTTGTTTCCAAGTGTGCACTGCATGTCTATATAAAAGTATATTGAAGTGTAGGAAATCCTTCTTCCTTTCATTGTGCATCTACTGGACCTGACACCCATTTGTTTAAACACAAGGAAAATTTTGAAAAAGTGGAAATTCCCAAGCACTTAATTGAATTAATTCATTTTTTGCCTTTCAGTAGGTTACATTTACTTCATCTTGCAGACTAACACTCCTGAAACTTTCCACATGCTCCTGAGGGGTCCAAACCCCCTTGGGTCTCAAGGCATCCGATTAATCAGGGATGACTCACATGACTGCGTAAACCTGGCCACAGATGGAGTGGGCTCCATCTCACTGGAAATAATCTGGAGGATACAAATTTTATACAAAAATAGAGATTCTTAGTTTATCTAGACAGAAATAAGTTGTGCAGACATTGTTAACTGTTGCGGTACTCAGAAGACCTCTTCTAAACGTGCTCTCAAGGCATGTGGACAGCCAGCCAGGCTGTGCAGTGATGGGGAGGCTGTCACCACCCAGGTGGTGCCTGCTGCACCGTCCAACCTTTCAGCCACACAACACACCAAACCTTGAGCAGCTCTGCAGCCTCCAGCAGCCAGAGCAAGGCTGCTCCAGCCCGGGCCAGCACATGGGTCCTTGCTTGGTAGGATTACAGCAATGACAGCAGCTATAGCCAAGTGTTTCCACATGACTTTGAAGTGCATTTTTCCTTTTTCATAAATAGATAGCTATCTTGTTTCCCCAAAGAACAGAGCATTATTTACTTCCCAAGGATAGCCGTGTGCCTCCCCACAGGACGGAAACATCTGTGGAGGTGAGCAGGGGTAGTGAGGACTTTTTCCACTGTGCTGGTTTGTGGGAATTTATTGCAAGCCACTCAAAGGTTTTATATCAAGCCAGTAGTGTGCTAACATCCTGGCACCCATGAATATTTCAGGGCTGAGGTTTTCTGTGTATTTTACTTTTTGCTTGCTGTGTGTGATATGCCAAAGACCATTAATTAGAGGGGCTGCAGTTGCACTGTCACTGAACCTGAGTGACCGCCAGCCTGCCTGGAGAGCGGGTCTTTGTCTGGTCGGACTGGAAAGTGTGTTTAGCCTGACCAGGTGCAGGCCACCTTTAGGGGAACCTGGCAGGACCTGGAAGGCATCCGTGTTGCATCTACACTCTGTGTGATGCCCGCTCATCATGCAACACCACCGTGCCGTGTGACAGGAGTGGTGGGATCCAGGAACTCTGTACATCCCCAGCCACTCTGATCCCGAAGGAGATGTTGACACAACCAGGGAATCTGTGGGACAGTGGGGAGCAAGTGCATTGCAGCCCTTCTCCCCTATTGTTACCTACCAACAGTATTAGTGGGTCACGTTTTATGGGGGAAGGTACATAGGTAGTATATAGCTGTCAGAAAGATGTAACAGGTGAATATCTCAGAGGCTATCAACTTCAAAATGAGGAAGAAGCCGGAAAGAGGTAGTACAAAACTACCTTTTGAATGCTGGATGCTCATGCTGGTTTTGGAAGACGATTTGGAAACTTAAGGGGCTTTAAGCTGCAGTAAACCAACATTAAAAAAAGAAACAGGTTCTCCTGTCCTCATTATCTGTTAGACTAAGATGTTGATCCAAAATGTTTACAGTGCCAAAGGGCCTATTCATAGCTATTCATAGTGATAGGGGCTTTGAATATTGCCTGTCAAGACAGAGTCTTAACAAATGTCTCCTTGGAAATCAGTGCTACGGGCCTAATCTGGCAGTCACTGCTTTGGAAGAGCCCAGAAGATTTGTCTGAAAAAAGATGACACAGGGGTATTCTGTTGTGTTTCTAATCCTAATTGCTTTAAACTGTAATAGCATCCCTAATGCTTCAGTTGTTCAGATGGGTGGTTTGGCAATTGTTTTCTTCTTCTTTTGGCATTTTCCTTTTTTTTTGTTTTTTTTTTTTTTTTTTTTTTTTTTTTTTTTTTTTTTTTTTTTTTTTTTTTTTTTTTTTTTTTTTTTTTTTTTTTTTTTTTTT
>VWYH01001018.1:64750-80249 GCA_013399365.1 Pampusana beccarii
TTTTTGTAGAAATATATCTATAGGAAAGAACGTTCTATTTTATGGAACTGGTCAAAATCTGGACAAAACCAATATAATCAACTACACTGCACAGCAACTGGCCCTGTTCTAAAGTAATTATCAATTTCCAGTTGGTCCTCATCTCCCCGTCACTCTGTCTTCTCCAATGCTGGCAGCTCTCTTCATTCCCAGGCATTCCCTTCATTCTCAGCTTGCAATGTCTGAGATGGAACACTATTAAATATAATCAAACATGTTTAGGAGACACAATCTGCCACCATGCTGGTATCTTTAGTAACTGAGGCACAGAAAAAGACAACTCTATTTTTTTCAAGTGTAGCACACCTATGGCTGTCAAACTGAATTTCTGTGTCCTACTGTTAAAAACTAGGCATCTGGTATAGTATTCATTTCCAGAAATCCTTTTTTCTAGTGTCTGAAAATGGCCTCTTGCTTTACTATGATGATTTTAAAATACACCAGAAATGTATTTTCCTGCATAACTATTCACTCTGCCTTAAGAATATAAAAAAAACCCAAATAGATTGGACTCATTTTCTCTTACATAGTCCAAACATTTCAACAGGTGGGCTATTTTCCTTACCAGCCCTTGGACTCTCCACTGTTCTTAATAAGATTATTTGGATAAATAAACTCATCCAACTTTGGCACTTTATTAAACATGCACCTGAGACAGAACATGCAGAAGTTAATAGAAAGAAAGGATGTTTGCTCTGGTAAGAAATGAGCTAATGTTGCTTTACTATGAAAAGGCATAAAATTCCTCTTGCCTGGAAAAAAATTTTTTTTTTTTGCTAAATCTCCAGGTTTATTTCTGCCACAGTTCAATGAACACCAAAAAATGAGCAGGTTGGAACACAGTTTAGGAAGGGAAGAGAAGGAAGAATTATTATAACTACCTTACGGTTAACAGATGTTCCAGGTAGGCATATGGATGTCACTTTTGCTTCAGAGTTATCCCTGTACTATTTTGCCAGTGTTCAAACCCATTTCTTGCTTTCAGGCCCTATCTGCCTTAACTACAGTTGGAGGAAGACCTAGCATACAGCAAAAGCAAGATAAGTAAACCAAACAATGAAACAAAACCAGCTTCCACTGTAGAGAGGAAAGAAATTTTCAAAAAGTGAAATGATGAAATAAAATAGGATGGACATTCTGCTTTTCCTTCAGGGGTGAATGAATTAGCAATGCAAGGATGCAATGAGATACATATATCAGTGATAGATTTCGAAGCCAATATTGAGATAGAGATCCTGAACAAAAGAAATTAAAAGATGAGCGGTGCTGTAAATATACAGATCACAGAAGAGGTGCAGATTAAACTCCTGTGTGTCATCCTAGATGGCCTCATTTGCTTCCCAAACTCTGATCATCAAGGAGCAGAAGGTATAGTAAAATGTGCCAGTGGGCTGTACCTACCTTTACGATGAAATATTTTGATTCTGCGAATGACTGCCATGACTCAGGTGCTCTGACACACCACCCTGCATAATGTTTCTTGCTTTTTCCTCATCATCTGACCCTTTTGTAGAGGGATTACAGGATTATGGGTGCAGTGGAGCTGGTGCTACAATGGAGTAGAAGCAGAAGTGGGACTGAAGCACCTCTTGTACCTGATGACCAAAAGCGTAAGTGATATTGATGTGTTGTCCCAGTGTGCAAGAAAACATGCATTGCAAACAAATGCAACAGTGGAAGAGGGCATTATCTGCTGCTTTTTCTTCTGCTGGGCTTACAAAAGCACCTTGTCGCTCAGATCTGCTAGTAAGGCTACTCATGAAACACCATTCGTCAGTTCAGTCCACATGAGCTGAGTTAGCCAATACCTACAAATGGAGTCGTTTAGATTCACAGAAGTGATTAAGGAGATGCTTTCTGGAAGAGCAGGGGAAGGTGGTGATGAGCAAGCTAAGAGCACTCATCTCTTCGGGTGGTGCAATTCATAGAATGTCCTCAGCTGGAAGGGACCCACTAGGATCACTGAGTCCAGCTACTGTCCCTGCATATGACAACCCCACAGTTCACACCATGTGTCTGAGGACGTTTGTCCCTGGTGTCAGGCCCTCCTGTGAATTCGGCCCAGTGAATTTATCATCCTGCAAATGTGGATCTGGTTCTAACTGTGAATTTGAAGAGCAGGAATAGGATTTTAATGTTTTTACCAACTCCTTCAGCTAGAACTGTATCAGGATGTTCAGGTATGGCACCTCAGAAACTAGCCAAATCTGTGAAAGCAATATTTGTCAAGCAATCTTATTTTGTATATAAAGGACTCCTTAAAATAAGGCAAGTTTTGGGAGAATGTGTAGGTAATTGCACAGCAATGTGATTTCTCTTTATATTAGATACTGTGGGAATAAAACAAGCAGAGTGGCATATTTGACAAGAGGTAGAGGAGATGACCCTCCACAAGGTCATTCTGTTTCTGGACAGGGCATTTGTTGCAGCTGCAGTACTGTTCAGCTTTGGATGAGAAGGGTGTGGAACGTATTTTTAAATTAAATATTTCAGACACTGTTCCCAATACGAATGTGATCTAATGAACCCTGTGTACTAATCTCTGTTAATGATGACTGTGCTTGTGACCTTGGATAAATCATCGCATCTCTTTGTGTGTATTCTCATCTAACAAATGTCTTCCTCACAGATACGTAGTGAAGATTCATTAGTTAATGTTTACAAAGTGCTTTGAAGACATAAATACAGTTATTACTTTAAGAACTCTGAAGTTTATGAGATTAAGAGGGCATCTTGCCCTTTGCATCCTACTCACCAATTGGGGGCTGCAGTAACCATTCCATAAATAAATGCATCATTCACATCAGTCTTTACGCATAGCTGTTATCTCTTACTAAAAGTCTTTATAATTCTACATGCTCACTGTCCACTTTCCGTGAGTGTCTGATCATTAGCAATTAAGGAATAAATTATGGTCTGGGTCTCTTTAGTTTGGAGAAGAGGAGACTGAGGGGTGACCTTATTAGTGTTTATAAATATATAAAGGGGGAGTGTCACGAGGATGGAGCCAGGCTCTTCTCGGTGGCAAACAATGATAGGACAAGGGATAATGGCTTCAAGCTGGAACACAAGAGGTTCCACTTAAATTTGAGAAGAAACTTCTTCTCAGTGAGGGTGACGGAACACTGGAACAGGCTGCCCAGGGAGGTTGTGGAGTCTCCTTCTCTGGAGACATTCAAAACCCGCCTGGACGCCTTCCTGTGTAGCCTCATCTGGGTGTTCCTGCTTCGGCAGGGGGATTGGACCAGATGACCTTTCGAGGTCCCTTCCAATCCCTAACATTCTGTGATTCTGTGATTCTGTGATGTTCATTTTCACAAAAATGGTACATGAAAGATGAACATTTTTTGCATGCACCAGTGTGACTTGTCACTCCAAACAACCGCAGCGTGATTTTTTTTCAATCATTCTTTTATTCATGTAATCTAGAGCACCTCATTTCCCAGGAAAATAGCACAATCCTATCTGGACCTAAGAGTGCCATTAAAATGAAATAGGGTTGAAATTAATAAATTTATTGTGTACCGAATCTCTGGAAGACATTGGCAGGTATTGTTAGAAGTGTCTTTTCTGAGCTTGCAGATTAGTATACCCGACTGATGTACCTCTGTGCTTCTTAGGATGTACTTTAATATGCTACAGGAGATCTCCATAGCACAGTGAAGCCACAGAAGTCTTGATGAGAGCTATTGAAAAAGTGTGACTGCTCATAAAAGCCTGGTTAGAAATCATACGTATTGCTGAACCTCAGATTTGCACCAATGAAAGTGAAGTCAGGCTTTGTCCCAGGTTGGTAAGTTAACATCTTTTCTTGGTCTTTTTGGCAAAAGTAACTGCAGTGCCATGGAAATAAGCAGCAGCAGTCAACTTTTAGAGCAGTTCAACATTCCTCTGATTTATATGGAATCAGAATAATTTTGGTTGGAAAAAACCTTTAAGATCACCTAGTCCAACCGTTAACCTAGTGCTGCCAAGTCCACCTCTAGCCCATGACCCTAAGAACCTCATCTACACGTCTTTTAGACACCTCCGGGGATGGTGACTCAACTATTTCCCTGGGCAGCCTGTTCCAACGCCTGACAACTCTTGTCACTCTAAGGTCCCTGTGCTAATGATAAATTAGTGTACAGTTACTGTTCATGCCTCCATTTTATTATGGCCTTCTGTTCTTTTGTACTGGGGTTGCATGAGTTCATTTCTACGGTGAAGAAGGGAAGGATACGTGAAGATATGAGGAACAACAGCTGTGTGCCTGGCATGGCATGAAATGGGCCCTGAAAAACTGTATGAGGCTACTTTTCTTTACCAGAGAGGATTATCAACAGTGAAGAAACAGGTTTTTTGGCTTTGCTGCCATCTAGCAGAAGAAAGACAGCCTGACACTCACCCACCCGCTGGGAAAGAGAAGCAAATTAGATTCCTGAGGTAGGTGGAGGATAACGTGCATTATGGCCAAGGTCTGGGCTGGCCATTCTGGCCTGAGGCTTCTGCATGTTGCTTGTTGACTGCTAAAAGGTGGTTTTGGAAGAGCAGTTACGAGGCTGCTATTCCTTCCTGCTTGTCTTTACTTGCCTTTGTTGGAGAAGTCTCCCTGGCTGAGACTGACTCATGTCATGCAGGAGCGAACCAGCCTGCTGCTGCCCCACCAGTGCTGTTACACTGAAGGAGATGTGTGGCAAAAATAAGGAGACTTACAAGAATTCAGCAATGCCCTCTCAAGACAAACCTTCTCAGCAAGACAAGAGACTTCTTCCTTTCTGGGGAAAGCAAAACACTCCTCATGCGGACAGAACACATTTGATAATAATCGGTGAATAATAACAGTCACCTTGATCTAGGTTTGGTCAAGGCTCGTTCTAAAAAACAACCCTTTAGCTTCTAAAGCATTTCAAGCAAGTCATTAGCTGATTCTGAGTTTATACTGCTTTATCATCTGAACGGTTTTGAACAAAGCTTAGTTACGTAATGACCATGTTAGGCTCCTAAATGAGTTTCCTTTCCTGTAATTATTAATCGTCCAGCTTCCCTCTTTCCTACAATCTCATTTTCTCCTGCAGTGTACATTCCCTTTGCAGAGACAAATAACTAGATCTTGCAGACAGTCATTTATGGTCTGTGTTCATTAGTTCACAGGCAAAGGAAGCTAAGCAGACTCTACTCTGATTTTCCTCCTCTTCAATGGAAACTGAACATTTATTATGGTTTTGTTGATGAGAAAAAGTTCGATTGCTAATGTAACATAGGCCAAAACTTCAGAGAAAGAAATGTTTTCTGTTCTGGAACAACTGAGCTCATGCATGTTTTCCAGGGAAGGAAAAAAACTGCTGAACCTGAGTTGAGGTAATAGAAATGTGTCTGTGAGGCTAACAAACACTATAAGAATGGTGTAATTAGGCTCAAACTAAGGATCGACCAGATCATTCAGCCTGAAGGTTAAGCTTTAAAATAAACTGAGGCAAGTTAAGATATAGACAAATCAACCGGTTAAGTCTACCCTGTAGCAGTGTCCATTATATCTTTGAAAGCAAGTCATTTTTCATGCCGAGTCAGATTAGACTGGTTTTGTTTGTTTATTTGTTTGTTTGTTTGTTTGTTTTTAACATAAAGTGAGAAGTTTTATTCCCATTCCCATCACAACGTGGCAAAGGTAATTTGTCTGTCAGGAGTATGTCAGAAGCAATGAGACCCACACTCAGCTAAGTTTCTGGGCTGCTGCTTTTTCCTAGGGCTTATGAATTCAGCATTAAATCATGTTCTAAGTCTCTAAATTACATTTGATGTCACATGGATGCAAACATGTGTTAGGTAGGTTAGGAAATGCCCTGTGGGGGAGGATTTTGACCAGTCTTCATTCCTGCTCGGGTGCAGGCAGCTGAGGAAGGGCATGGGGCATGCCTTACCTTCCTTGCTGGAGCTGTTGGCTGGACAATCCCCTCCAGCAGAAGCTGGAGAAGCTCTCAAGAAGAGGTGGCTGGGTCACACATGCAGCACCTTCAGAGCCGCAACTCTTCTCAGGGTGGTGTGCATCAGGCTATAATTTCTCAGGGCGGGATAGGCCTCACCACATCTGTGTCCACTTCAGACTCACAGGGTGGCAGGCTGGAAGAAGGGAGCTGGGGAGTGAGAGTCCAGGAAACCACCGTGACCCACGAGGATGCATGGGCTGCTGGGAGAAAAAGCTTGGGTGCCGTGGGACCCTGCTCTCTACACTGGTTCCTGGGTTCTCCTCCTCTTAGTCTTATTCTAATTTTGCAGTAGGGGTATTCTTAAAATATTTTGCACAAGTCTTCTTCAACTGTTTCTTTTCATCAAGTCTGGTAGAACAGAAGGGAATGGTGTCTCTGCTCAGATGTGCACCGGCCACCAGCCCTGAAGAGTCTCCCACTTTAGCGTGGTGTCTGCAGTGCGGTGACATGGGCTGCATATGCTCTTTGTGGGGCTCAGCCTATGCACCTAACTAAGAAGGGAAACATTCACGTATACTAAGGCAAAATAAAGGGCCTTAACCAAGCAAAAAAAAAAAAGAGAGAGAGAATAACTTAAGTTTTAAAACAAAATGGCTGTCAAAGCATATTGCCAGTGTCACCCAAATAATTGTTTTAAATCCAGTAAAGTTAAATTGAGTATTCTGTAAAAATTAGAATATCTCATGCTGCAGAAATGTGCATTTAAGCCATCCAAACAACACTATTGTGGAAAGACAATTATGATTTAAAACCAGAGTAAAAGAAATTGATTTTTGCATCAATCTACTGCTGCCTCTACTATCACTTCAGTCTTTCAGAAGTCCACCTCAGTACATGTTTCCTTTATGGACTAGGAACTCCCAGGAACTCTAGGGAACATTCCTTTTTTATGTTCACCAGATCAAGACAGGTTGAATTAGGGTTGTTTTGGAGTGAGAGTCACACCTGCTATCCAAACCAGCTCTCTAAAAGCAAAGGGTCTGTAAACCTAAGTGTCAATCAGAATCAAGGAAGTAGAGTTATGTGCATGCTCCTTATATTATTCTGTCTTGCTCCTTCTTCCTCTATTAAATCACTCAAGGGCCTGTAAGCATTTTCTGTGATAATTTACTTGCAGCTGGCCTAGTGATTGGAACAGAGCATGTCTATGCCAGTGCAGTCTCCTTAACTGCAGGATGTTATTGGTGATCCTCTGAGTATACTTTAATTTGAATTAAATTTTCAGGGCAGGAATTGTGTTTTCAGGTGCGTGTGTTGGGTAATGAGGCTGTCTTCCAGTACAGGGTCCCAGGATGCTTTTTACACAGGCAATATATGCAGGTAATTAGAGGAAGCAGAGTTGTGTCTTTCCTTTTGTAGAGGGTATATGGTATTGCCCAGAAAAGGACAGCTTGTCCAACCAATACAGAGTTAGCTAATACAGATTTACAAAAATCCAGTGCTGGGTGGCAGATTTATGGGCTACTGATAAGTAAGCAAAAGCAGGAAATGGCAAAGCTTTCTAAACCAGCACTATCTCTATTATAAATGTGATTTTATGTCTTTAAACAGATTTCATTAGTACTTATTCACTCTTCTGTGTGTTTTATTAATTCTTGTTAACATAATGTCTGGTTTCACAGGTAGATTTTTAAATGCCCTTCTGTAAGATTCTCTTTTCCTCACACCAACAGTTCTTTGTGTGCAAATAACCGAACGGTGACTTTCAGTGGTGGCTTCCAGCTTCAGCAGATGTCACTCAGACATAGCCATGGAATGATGCTACGGGAGCTGCAGATTTGAAGCATGATGTTAGCCACACTGAGGATATTTATTCTGTCTTGTGAAGGCTGATAGCTTTGTGGAAAAAAATGTCAAGAGCTATCAAGGAAAACTCTCTCTGAAAAAAATTCAGAAGCTGTAAGCTTTTTAAAAACATATGGAGAGAATTTTAAATTTTGTAGAAAGTCTGAGGAATGGCATCTTTCTCTCCAAGATGGAAACCATGAGCAAAAATAGAAGTGATTGTCTGTGTCCCCCTGCCATTTCCACTCTCATAGAATTTGTGGCTACTTGAAAAAGCTCCTATCTGAGTAGAACCACAATACACATAAGGAAAACTGAGACATGCCACGACAGTGCCATCGATGTTATTTAAACTGTTTAGAAACTGAAATAAAACACTCTATGTTTTATCAGGCATAGATTTAGTTTCTTGCCCAACAAAGAAAGCCAGGATTACTCACTTCTGTTTGGAATACAAGTGCCCTGTGATCACTTTGTAATGATGGGGAAAAGAGGGGGACAGAGACCATCTCTGGAGACAGCAGCATCATTTGATCCTAGGCACAGCCAGTATATTTGACATTACCTGAGACCAAAGATTCTGTCAGGTTAGTAGCTATTAGCTTTTCCTCAAGAGGCAGCAGCTATGCACCTTAACAGTTGTTTGAAATGCTCATGCAGCAGAATAAGTGTCCAGTGCACAGGCTGTACACTGTGTCATTGCATATAGCCTGAAGAAATATATGTACCTGGCTATACGAGGGCAGGGACTGGCCAGTCAGCTGGACCTAGACTTGTTTCATTCTTGCAGCTGAGCTCATGTCAGCAGTGCCGTGTTTCTAGGAGCATTTGTTCCACTGTGGGACAGTGTTGGTGCTTGCCAGAACACTAGACCAATACACTGACTTGCTCAGGATCCTTCTACACCTCTTCTACATGGGGCTGTATGCCACATACACATGTAAAAAAAACCCCAAACAACCAAACCAAACAACCAAACCAACCCAAAAACTATTTTGGTTAAAATATATTTGGATCACGAATATATTTGGGTCTGGAACACAGCATTACAGATCTGGTTATCTAAAGCCATCATCAATTTGAGGTCACCTGGTGAAACCTTTTGTGAGGCAAGATGGAGTGGCTGTAGTTTTGCTGATACTGAGGACTTGTTGATGGTCGAAGCGGAACTAAGAAAGCTTCTTGCTCAGCCTCGTGGTTGGCATTTACTTAGAAATCAGCAAGCTATTCATGTTTGCAGAATTTGCAGTATGCAAAGTTTGCAGAATTCAAGCATTTCAGCACTTCTGTAGAGAAGGATGCTCGCAATTGTATGTTCTTTGATATCCCCATTATTGAGACACACCTGTGTCTAGGACTGTCCGGAAACCGTAGTTCTCTTAGGGCCAAAATAAACCTTTTTAATGTTCTGTCTGAAGAAGGTGGAACCAGCTGCAAGTGCGCTAAGAACTGTGACAGAATGATGTTGAATAGATGATGAGGAACACTGCTAGCTGTGCCGTTAAGAACTATCACTTCTAACTCCCCATGCTTCCCCTCTTGAAAAACAAAAGATAATCAAGCCCTACACAGTCAAATAGTAGTTTTATAGGGTAGTGGACTTCATTTGTGTGTGTTAGCTAGAAAACTTATTTAACACTTTTCTCAGCTCTTCCAATACAACCTACTTGGTATGGATATTAATGTGATTTTCCTGCCCACAGTAGACAGGGTTTTGGGCATGGCAGTGATGTGCTCACAGCAATTTAACGTGAAGTAGAAATGCTGCTTAGTTTCATATAAACTGAAATATTTTCAGTGCGTATTGCTCCCATTCCAGATCTGCATTCCTACAGTTTAATTCAGAAGTTATGAACATGTAGATACCCCTAGTCATATTTGGCTCCAGGGCCAAACTGTTGGTAGGACAGAATTTCATTGAGATAAACACAGTGAGAAGAAATACTACACGACAAGACCTTACTGCAGGCATTCAAAAATGTTTTGCAGCGAGACACCTTAGCCTAACCAGCATCCTACCAGGAAATTTTCCTTAGGCATTAATTTTCTTGGCATCTCTAGATATATATGTTGTCTCGAATTTACTTAGAGAAGTCAGTCCTTTTCTCCTCTTTTGCTCTACCTTTCCTCCAGAAGTACAAAGTTAACTCCTGTTTACTTCAGTTCCTTAACCAAACTGCACTGAATTAGTTCCTGGTGCAACTCCAGTTGCTTCAGCACAGTCTCACCAAGGATTAGCTTGCTCTGCTCCCCAGTTCTTAAGAGAAAACTGGTTCAGTTAATCAGATATAACTGACATAATCAACAAACAGCCTGAGTAAGATTCTTCCTTACCTTGTGGTCCACTGTCTATCCCTGAACAACAACCCAAAATTGCACTGTTGAGTTACAGGCTTATGAAAATATCAGGTGATTGTGGTAAGATTGAATGATTAATACATCAAACAGAGAGTTAAAAAATTACCTCCAATGTTTTATGTATAAACATATATGGATATTTTACTCATAGTATAACTTTTACTGTACACAGAGAGAGGAAGCACAAAAAGAATTGACTGCTCAAACAGAAATCACAAATATGATTCAAACTGATCTATGGATTTCTGCTGACAGAACTCATGACTTCATCTAAACTAGCAAAAGTTTTGTTCTGCAATTCCAGTAGAATCAATGACTCATTAATATAGGAAAAAAAGAAAATGGATTATTACTCTTTATTTATGTTAGCTCAACCATACTGCAATGACTCTGTTAAAATGTAGCAGAAAAGCTCTTGAGATCAGACTGACTAAGATTAATTTGATTCTTTAAAAAGTACCTACCTGGAATACAAATGTTCTTCTGATGAAAGTACTGCATGGAACAGCCCTGTGTTACAAGAAGGACAGGACTGAAAGCTTCTCTCATGTTCAGGTGAATTCTCTAGTGTGTTTTTTTTCAGGAACTGCTGCAATGAGGGTATTTTCCTCTGCCCCCTTCCAGGAGCATCTCCATATTTCCTATTTATTAGTATCCCTGTTTTCTAGATGCCAACAGGGGACAAGAAGGCAGGCACTGTCCTAGAGAAGCAATATAGTTACGTGCTCCTTTCAGTTGTGTCTCAAAGGATGTGAGCCGGTCATGGGAGACAAGATTCTCCACTCCAAACAAACTAGTACAGGGTGGGTAGTCCTAGACGAAATTACACTCTGAAACAAGATGGATGGGTGAAGGTAGTCATGCCTTGGAAAGCCATGTCTGAACAGCTACATTGCCTTCTAGGCAGCATATTTATGGATTTGTCTCTGTCGTAGCATCTCTCCCATTTTACAGAATTTATGTGTGTTGCTCATCTGGTTTGCAGTGTGGAAAAGGATGGAACCCATCAGGATATGTCATAATGTAGTGATACAACAGGAAAACATGGGAGGAGACCAGATGTTCATACAAGGGGCTATCTTTTGGAGATGCAGGATGTTTGACACAAAAGGTTTCGCCATCAGTTAATATAAGCAGGCAGAGGCAGCACTGCTCCAGCTGTTGTACAGCTGTGTGAATGACAGAGCTGTACCAGCTATTGCAATCCCATAGAAAAAAACAGGTGAATAGTTTCAGAGGACTGTCATGAAAAAGCATCACAGTGCAATACTCAGTAAGTGACTGCTTGGATTTGCTGACATTGTTCACTCTTTGCAGATTTTTTTCCAGAGCTATGGTCATTTTACAGTTGTTTCACATTTTTCTAGATTTACATGGGAATGACCTAGCTTCTGTTCTGGTTCAGCTGTAGCTGACTTGCTGTCTGGCTGTTGTTACTGCAAAGGTTTCTGAATTTCTTTTATTATTCTCCTCCTCCACAGCATTGATTTTAGTTTAGCATCTTGTCCTCTAAAGTGTTTTCAGTGTCTTTATTTTTTCTCCCCTCACATACATTTTCAAGCTGCTATAAACACATTGTATTGCTGGTGAACAGACAGGAAAAAACTTGCAAGGGTAGGAAGGACATTAAAAAAATGAATTCCCATCAGAAGAGAGCTTATGTATCATCAGCTGTTGTTAGGCAGGTATTTGCAATTCTGGTGTGTCAATTAGACCCTTTGGTGTTGGGCTGTGGGAGGAGATATGCAAATTTCTTATAATGCAACTTTCTGATAAGCTACTAAAACCAAAAATCCCATGAATTCTAGCAAATTGTAGATACACACTTAATCTCTTTGCTAGAAGGGAGCTTTAGCCAGATGTGACTGGGCAAGATTCCCCTTGCACCCCTGGGGTGGTTACTGTTCAGCGAGCGCTGGGAGCTGTGCTGGCATCCCAGAATGGCTGTGTTCACCGGTGCTGTGTGGGTATGATACAGAATGACTGCAGATCCTCTGGTTGGAAAGATGTTTGATCCAGCTTGTCACACTGCTAGTTGTTGAAATGCTACTGAGGGGGAAATTTCTTTTTTTACTCTCATCTGGTTATGACTAATCTTTTCAGCCAGGCTCCCTTTGGCCAAGGAGGGGCCCAAGACAAGAATGGTCTCACTCCCTCCTAATTACGTTCTTTGCCCTCTGGTTTATCACAGAAAGACTAGTAATTAGAGTACGGAAATACCAGTAGGTATATGTGAACATGAAGTCGTTTTGCAAGGTGATATGTTAAAGCTGATTCAAGCTAGTACACAATATCCTTCTCATTATGGAGGCATAGTTAATCACTTTGTCTCATTATCACACTATTGGATTAAACAGAGTCATTTTAACCTTCCTCCCTATCTTGGAATCTACTCTGGCACAACATAAGCCAGTTTCCTTTGGAAAGTGTGATTGAGCTTTCTGCCTGAGTAGGTATGGCTCTGCAAAGCTCTTCTAGTATTTAGTCAATTTTAGCCTTTTCATCAATCACTTGAACTTGAATAGCATGTTAGAGTCACTGCCTTGGAGAGCATCCCCCTCCAGGGCATCTCATTGGCTAAGCTGAGGAGCTTGGCTGGCTGAGTCCAAGGTCGGCTCCTTTGCTGATAAGAGCTGCGGTGAAGACACCTAAAGGCCAGGGCCTGTCCCACCTTTCCCTTGGGAGATGCTTTCCAGCTGAGGCTTTACCACTGGTCCCACCTGGGCTGGGTGGCAGCTGTGCCTGGGCTCATAGCTCCATCCATGATCTTGCCCTGGACCCAGATCTACTGGTTCGGCTTCCTGGTTTGCCCTCAGACCAGCCTGGTTGCTAAGCTGGGTGATTGCTGGGTTGCATCTGCCCCTGGTCACTGTCTGTGGGCCTGATCCAGACCACTGTGTCCCACCCAGCACCCTGGCTCTTTGCTGCTGAGGCCACTGCCTCTGCCAGTCTTGCTACCACACTTGGCTCCCAGTTCCCCTTCCCTGGGGAGCACCTAGGCCTTGCTGCACACTGACACAAGTTTTTAGGACTCACTTAAGTCTACTAAAGTCAGATAATCTTCCTCATGTCTCAATGGTCCAGTTCTGAGACAGGTCTGAAAGGAGTTTCACCTGAGTGACAGGCAACCTGAAGGCCATAATATGACAAATCAGGAGTTATTGAGTCACAGCTCCTACCCTGTGCCTTGTCAGTTGATCTTCCTGGGTGTTTGGCATCCATTACCCCATTCCTGCCAAACTTGCGGTATGAGGTCAGTTGTGGTGGGTATTGGGTTACTCTAAGGGAAGCTGACCCTGGAGTGAACTGAGGTCAGCAAAACCATGGGAAGGACAGCCTAGGTTCACTGCAGCGAGGCAGACCTATAACATAACATCCCCAACAAGGGGTTTAGTGACAAGAGATGGAGAAGATATGAGGTGACAGTGCTGAGCATGGGCAGTCAGAGTTTGCAGAGCCAAAGACAGAGGACCAGCTGCAACATGCCGGGTGGCAAGCACATGAATTGGGCTGGTTTGTTCCCAGCTGCCCACAATTTCTGAAACAATAGCCTGTTCCTAGAGATATGGATCCAAGGACCTTTCCCTCCCAGGTCACCCTGGGAGCTGTGTGTGCCTGAGAGCTGTGCACACATTCCCAGCACTGCCTCAAAACCTGGAAGAATCCAGGTCTGTGTCATGCATGAGACCCCACAGCCCTGCAGCAGCCAGAGTACCCATTTGGAGGTTGTCCTGGCCTTCAACTTTAATCCATTCAGGCATTTTTCACCTCTTATTTGTTGTGCTGAAAATGCTAAAATGGCTTCTTTTTTTTTTTTTTTTTTTTTTTTTTTTTTTTTTTTTTTTTTTTTTTTTTTTTTTTTTTTTTTTTTTTTTTTTTTTTCCACAGGGTTTGGAAAGACTTCCCCTTGCTAACAGCTGCCTGCTGCTGACAGACCCCATCACCTTGGAGTAGCCGCAGAGCTCCACACAGGGAAATATCACAGGGAGGGATTTCTGCTTCTTGTCATTGCTTCTCTGGTTTTCCTTTTAATTTTGGCTGGACAGAATCTCTCCTTGAAAATGAAATGGAGGAAATAAATATGATCTGATTTAGCATATAATTACAAAAATAATATATTTCTGTACAAAAATCACATTCCAGACCAAAAATTCCCGGAATTCAACAGTCTTAAAAGGTTTATGAACCTCTGGGACTCATTTTGCTTTCCTGAATTAAACTCTCCTTGTTTTGAGAAAGCCAAAGGGAGGCTACAGGCATGATTACCTGGTGTGACAAGTGGTGGGGACTGTGCTAGGAAAAAGATGGTAGGTAGGTACTTACTTTCTGTCCTCTGGTTTGACCTAGAAATAACAACTCACTCAGATTGTGCAAGAGTTTGCAACTTGCAGTAACTTGAAGAAGTATCTGGAGAGACTTCTTAACTGGGAGAGGAGGGGGGCTGGCGCCTGAGTGAATCCTTTTATCCTCTGCAGAGGCTCCTGGAGTGCAGCCCTAGCTGTGCTGGCAGGGCATTGCGTAGTTATCTGATTATAGTAAAATGTATTCCCTGACTGTATCTGAAATGTTCTTTCCTCTTTAAGTGTATGTGCTGGGAAGACTGAACAGGCTTTCACTTTCTCAGCCTCTTGAAATGATCTTTCCTCTAATGAATTCTGAAGTATATTTGTGAATGTCTTATAGACATAGCAGGCTCCAATCTATGTGATTTCAGCCTTGCGCTTACCAAGAAGAATCTTGCATTAGAAGTCAATGGCACATAATGGTCAGAGATCAAGAGAAGGTCACTCCAAGACCAACAGGCTTGTACTGCAGGAGCGCAAGGACAGGTTTTGATGTCATCCCAGGTTAGCGGGCTCTGACGTGTCCTCAGGGGGAGCCTCAAATAGTGTGAAGTCCCAAGCAAGGCTGAGCAGAAAAGCACTAAATGATTTTCAAACCAGTGAATATACATGTCCACCTGTTTCTTAACACCTGCTCTCTCCACCTCCCTTTTCCCCTGCATGCCACCTCCACAAGCTCGATCCTCAGCTCTTGTGAGGCCAGGGGATATTTGTGGCTGACTGCCAGTGCTCTGTTTTCAGTGCCTCAAGGATCAGTACTGGGGCCAATATTATTCAACATATTCATTAACGATTTAGATGAGGAAATTGAGTGTACTATCAGCAAGTTTGCTGATGATACTAAACTGGGAGGAGCGACTGACACGCCAGAGGGCTGTGCTGCCATCCAGCGAGACCTGGACAGGCTGGAGAGTTGGGCAGGGAATAATTTAATGAAACATAACAAGGGAAAGTGTAGGGTCCTGCATCTGGGCAGGAACAACCCCAGGTTCCAGTATAGGTTGGGGA
>VWYH01001018.1:80524-104434 GCA_013399365.1 Pampusana beccarii
CAAGCTGGAACACAAGAGGTTCCACTTAAATTTGAGAAGAAACTTCTTCTCAGTGAGGGTGACAGAGCACTGGAACAGGCTGCCCAGGGAGGTTGTGGAGTCTCCTTCTCTGGAGACATTCAAAACCCACCTGGATGCCTTCCTGTGTAACCTCATCTGGGTGTTCCTGCTTCGGCAGGGGGATTGGACCAGATGATCTTTTGAGGTCCCTTCCAATCCCTAACATTCTGTGATTCTGTGAAGTCAAAGACTGCTTTGCTCAGTGTTGTGTAGTAGACAATGAGCAGAATTAAGCCCAGAACTAGGGGCAGATCCTCCTTCCCTTCAAGTCAACATAAATCAAGAGTGAGTCCACTGAGGCTACTGGCATTGTGTTAACATAAAGGAAGACAGGAACACAAGTATTTGTCACTTAGGCCTAAAGTGTCTGCAGAGATGTCTTTCGACAACATCTTCCGAACATCCTAACTTCACTACAGTAATGATGGGAACCTGAATGCAGGTGAGGTGCCAGTGGCTGGTTTTGTCACGACAGCTTAGAGCAGAGCTCCAGCCCCCTGCTCCTTCGACATCTTCTACCTGACATTTGTTAAACTCCCAGTGCATTTCAGGCACAGGACTAATTGTTACCAATTAATCAAGATTTTAAAGGGGTGCAGGGTTATCATCCTGTGTTGGTTGGCTACCAGTGAAATGCAGTGACTGTGAAGAGGCAAAGCATTTTTCTTAACATTGAAGAATTGGCTAGCGAAGTAAGGTAGGTGCTTCCTTCTGGACAGTTTATTATTCTGGAGCGAAATCTTTATACCTACATCTTATTTTCTAGGCTTTAAATTGTTTCCCTCTTCTTCACAAGTATTAAACCCATTCCAAACCAGCCTATTTCAGCCGTTGTTACAGGCACATAAGTTGCTGTATTTTACATGTATTACAGATTTGTTTGATTTCCCTACAGTGCCTTCACTACCACACCACACCTAGAGGGTAAGTCTGCAAACTGCTGGTTCAACAGCTGTCAGTTTTGAAACAAGAAAACAGTTGTTGGAAAAAATCAAGTTTCATGCTCCTCTCCCACCCAAATTTGGTATGTCATCTATGAAATTAAACTGCTGTCACGTCCAGGGTGAGAAATACCCAGCCAGAGATGGGGGAAAGGCATGAAGTCTGGCGTCTCACGTTCAGGGTGAAAATGAGAACTATTTATTTGGAAAAAGGAGTAAAATGAAGGGGCTCCAACTGAGGCAGACGTTTTTGTCCCCTGGGACGTCCTGCGATATCAGACTTGGAGGTCATGGCATTTTGCAAACAAGCAATGCAGCTTTTTGCCCACTCACCAGCAAAATCACCGTGGCCTCCAAAGGAAGTGTGGGAAG
The DNA here is from genome assembly GCA_013399365.1 of Pampusana beccarii. Lineage (NCBI taxonomy): Eukaryota > Metazoa > Chordata > Aves > Columbiformes > Columbidae > Pampusana > Pampusana beccarii. Next base: position 81,898 of record VWYH01001018.1, read on the forward strand.
GCTCCAGACTCTCAGAACTTAAGCTGGTGCTGACTGACACCTTTAGGATCCATTTCATCACTCCAGGAAGCCTTGGAGAAAGTGCTTGAAGAAAAACACACTAAATTCTCATCGTATTTCTGGTGCAATAAATGAATCTGTAAAGAATCTGGACGTTAATGCTTTCTGCCCGCTTGTATCTTCTCAGAGGATCACAGTCAGCATGGCTTGAATTTGCTTCGTTTGTGTATGAAGCAATTATTTTTAGCCCTTTACATCTTATCCTGAGCTATTACATTTGAAATTATGATGCAGGCCATGGGGCCTTGCTCAAGACCACTATGAGCTGGAAAGAGAAGGCGTTGCCATGACCCAAGCACCTCTCAGGAAACCCTCTTTATTGACCAAGGTGGCTGGTGAAGATGTGCTTCCCTGGATGTGGCAGGAGCAGGCTCTGCTTTGCCACGCACTGGAGGCTTCCCTTTTGCTTCTCTCTCTGACGGGGTTTGCTGGCAGTGTTCAACACCCTCCAGCACCAGGGAGTTATTACTTTGTCTCTCTCTGGAATGCCCAGCCCAGGCTGCAGAGCATTAAGACGTTCAACCGCAATGCCACTGCTTTTAATTTTCCCTTTTTATAGAGAGAACTAAATCAGAGGGAGTTGGATGTTCCCCTCTAATTATTTTTTACTTCAAAAGGAGGAGTTTTAAGTGCACGAGTGAGGATGAGAATCGCTGGAAGCTACAGCCCTGCTCCCCCATAAGGAAACAATGGCTACGGTCTTGCCAGAGGAGCTGGAGCACAGTTAGGGCTTGTTAGTGCCTCTCATACCGCATTTAATCCTATTAAACTTATTATCCTTGCTTTGTCTGTTGAAAGGGAAAGTTATTATTGGTGGAGTCACAGGGAAAAAAAAACCCTTAAAACAACATCGAGTGAGTTGCTGTGTTTTCCTGTCAGAAATGAGTTTTGAAGAACCTGGCCAGTCGCACCTCACAGGCCTTTTGAAGCCATTGCTGGTAACACAGGACCTTAATTCACATCTCTTTAATTACAGTGGAGAAGGGGACAATACTGGGCTTGCTGAAACCAATAACAAACCTGCTGTTGATTTTAATGGCAGCGAACTGAGGCTTGGGCCAAGCTGTGTCTTACGTGTGATTAGGGAAGGGGACGAGAAAGGGAAACAGGGCTATGGCCGTTGTCTCCACTTCTATTTTCCACAAGTGGCTGGTGGTTGATAAGCACAGGGCTTCCACCTGCCGGACACCAGCCCCTGTGCCAGGGTCTGGCCTGCTCTGGGCAGCTGGCGGCAGGGCAGGCGTTGCTGCCATCCCGTGGAGAGCCAGGCCCAGGGATGGCTGCAGGGGGCAGGCCCCGTGGCAGTGGTGGGACGGGCCTCCGTGGTGCTGGGGATCAACCTCGTGTGCTTTTGGGCCAAGGCCATGGGGTGTTCCCCATGCCAGCTTCAGGGCCCTGAGAGCCAGTTTACACGGCACTGGTCCAACTGGAGTGGGAATCATGCCCATGACGTGTAAAATAGGAGGCGGGAGCTGCTGGGCTGACTCATTCGGTGCTCACACCCAAGAGGGACTGCTCACCTAGAGGCACGGTGCGTGGATGCTGCTTTTCAAGGGCATCCTCCACACTGAAATCACAGCCTCGGCCTGCTTTAATTCCATTTTTATTCTGTAAAAGTTTAATATTTCGCTAAAAGATAGTATTTAAAAAAAATAAACTCAGCAGTGTGATTGGAGTAAAGCTATGTGCAGAGAGCTAACAAGATGGCTAGAGAGCAGGAAAAGCAGGATGTCTAATCACTGAAGAACAGTTATAAACAGCAATAAAATTAATATCTATATTAAACTAGCAGTGCAAAGGTACAAACTGGAAGCAGCTTTACATTAAAAATACAGCTTTTTAAATACAGAAATAGCACCAATTTACAAAAGACAATCAGAAATGTAAACGTGGCAGGTAGATTCAAGTATAAGTTATACACTCACACTCCTCAGCAACTGTCTTGGGACAGAAAGGTTTCACAAACCCCGCAGAATATCCTGGGTATGCACTTTGCCTCAGTGCAAATACGAATTCTGCTTTTCCAAAGCTACTTAGCTGATGAGTTGTTCCTAGTTTAATTTACTTCTTAGCTTGCAGTGAAGGCAAAGATAAGAAAAATAAACTCTTTGCCCCTTGACAACCAACCCTTCCCCCTCACCTGTCTAGTTGATCCCTTCACTGCCCGATCGCTTCGGTGGTCCCGCTCCTATCTTAGTGAGAATTTTGCATTGACAAAAAACAAGGTGGCATATCAAGCCCCTTCTCCTCTCAGGCCCAAATCTGCTTTCACAACCGTGACCCGTCAAACAGCTTTGATCATGAGGGAGTCAATCCTCATTTCCAGACCTGCTGTACTTATGGAAACTCAAAACTAGAAGCAGAAATCAGAAAACTGAAGATAGATTTTCGGTCCCTGCATTTTCAAGTATAGTTAGGTCAGTTATGGCACACAATAACATTACTGACAAAGCAAGGCGATTTTTGCCATGATGCTTCAACTGGAGCGAAGAGCCAATATTAGATCTGATTCTCCTCTCTGCTCCTAGCTGCCATTTCGCTAAAAGGCTGCACTGTACTAGAGGGAAAGAGAAAAGACAAGGTTGGGAGAATCGATATCCACCCCGTCATCCTGAACCCTTGCAGCCTGTTTCCGGCCCCAACACTGACAAATGCACATTAGCAGAAGTGCAGAGGCAGCACTGTGCCAATTACACATTGCTTTTCAAAGTGAAGTTAAAGTGGGCATATAAGAAGAAATAATTCAGAAGCAGAAACTGTAAACTTTCACAACTGTAGTGTAATTAAAAAAAAAAAAGAAAAAAAAACCTTAAAATTAGCAATCTGAAGATTTCTCTTTACCACCCCTGAAATTTCCTATGATAATTCTACTACAGAGATTTTCATTCAACAAGGGCTAACCAGCCCTCCTTATAAAGCTGTTATTGGTCTATTCTAAGATAAGGCCACATTACTCAAATTCCCAGCTCCAGTAAAACTCTTTCTTAAATTCCATTTTCATAATACATTTCATTATAAAAATAAAAACCCTCACCAAATTCCCAACCCCCAACCAAAGTCCTAGCCTGCTTTGACCAACAAAGTAGCACATCCAACAGTGTATCTACCCTTGGAAAACCAGTACTGGTATCAATGAGAAAAGAGCTGGTAATGCTGGCCTTATATTTGCTAAAAATCCAGAGTAAGGTGATGTGAACAGCAACACTTTCTGTCTTCTATACAGGAAACTGCACAAATTTAATTGCAGATTCCTACACCAGTGAAAACACACCCAAGCATAAGAGCATTAACTCTTAAAATTATGTCCTGTATTACTAATAGCACCATCCATTATTTGAGGACTCTGAATGTTAACTGTTAGACTTGTCTTCCACTTTATCTTCTCCTAAGGAATATAGATAATTTTTTACCACTGCCAAAGTTTATGGCTCCTGCTCTTTTCAGCTTCTTTTTATGGTTTAGATAGATATGCACCAAAAGATAAGATCTCCCTTGTCTTCCAAGTGTGCTCAAATGCACTATTAACTAGTTATAAAATTCCTCTAAGTGAAGAGTTAGGCACTTAAGTACATACCCCTTAAGTAGTAAACCGCTAAGTAGGCACTTAAGTAGACTCAGGTTAGACTGAATCTAATAATGTGGTTAATGACTTACCAGCGTTCCTTGGTCATAAAGTCTAGACTATATATTTAAAGGTAGATGAAATCTTAGCACAGCCCTCTCAGTGGCTTGCCACTCTCACATTACTTTGTCATACTTATTTAAGGAATCAGGTTCTGTATTCCTTATATTTAACTTGTACATTTTGCTCAGATTAAAAAACAACAAAAAAAAAACCCCAAGGACTAATACAGTTCATTAACACAATTATAAAAATGTTAACATTCACAGTTATTTTGGTCTTAATATTTTCACATGTATACATTCAATCATATTGTGTTAAGCTATTATTAGGTTTTTCTAACCACAAGTGCTGGGCAAATTGTACAACAACCAAATGACATTCAAGTAATCCTACCCTGAGAAAATCTGTTATTCTGAAGCTGCAAAAACCCCTTTTTTGCACTAAATCCCACTCCAATGTACAAAATAAATAGCAAAAGGCCACACTGCAGACACAGGACTTGACAGATTGGTACCAAGGAAGCAGTTGTTCTCACAACTGCAAGAGATTATAATTTTCACCACAGATTTACTCAGGGTAAGTAGAATACATGCAAAAAGAATGCTTACCCTAGATAAGTGCTAGGCACCTCACTAAAAACCAGGAAAAAAGAACCCCTGGGGATTACAAAGAAATCTGTTTGCATCTCCTCAAAGCAATAAGAAAAATTTTCCAAATTAAAACCACAAATACAATTTGATGCCCACAAGGCCGCATGAAGCAAAGCATCTGAATTCAAATCAGTACTGAAGGAACAATTCAGTAACAGGTTTTCAGTACCAGGGGTGATTTGTGAAGGTGGTTAACAGAACTGGCGGGTGAATAGATATCGGGGCAGCATGACAGATGGGATGACATTTCAACGCGCTCCTCTTGCCAGGTAAGAGCTTGTTTGCTTGTAGTCGATAGAGGGTCCTAGGAAAACCTGCCCACCTTTCGCAACAAGTGGAGCTAGTCAGCGCTGGTACTAGAGATTTCCAGTCTCCTCTGCACAGAGCTGGCATTTCTGATCTGGTTGCCTTCATTTTTCTTCCAAGCAACAGGGTCTCCAAGACTTCCAGGAGTTTTGAAAAATGCCTCGTGATGTGCAGGACGGATGCTCTTGGGAGTGAGGGGAGCTGACGAAGGCTATTTGTGAAACAAAACCAGAGTGATTCAGTAGGGTTTTCTCAAAGCCTACAGGCAAGCACGCAAACAGAAGGCAGCTTCTAGACTTTAAGGCCTGTAGCCTGCTACTGTAGGGAACCACGTCGCATATCCTTTCAGAAGCTCCACATGAAAAGCTAGGGGCTTTGTCCCTGCTTTTTGTTTTGGAGCTGGCTGCTAGTACATCATTGCTGGAAGCTGAAAGCCTATATCCCATTTCCAGCTTAAATGTATTAATGACTAGTTCATACTCATTCTTATGCCAATCTTGTCTTCTAGCTTAAATGGCTCTCTCCCTTCCTTGATGTTTTACTCACTTTCATTATTTCTTAGCATCAAAACAGATCTAAAGTTAGTCGTCTAAACCTTGGCCACTCTGTTTTAAGTGCCACACACTGTAACCTCATGTTAGTATCTGTAATCAGATTGGCTGCCAAGCAGTCTCTATTACAGCCTTTATCTAAAGCTTGAACAAGCTAAACATAAAATGACATTCATAAAGCTTCCAAAAGTTCAATCTGTTTGTCACTGCATTGGACAAGAGGAAAACAAATCACGGATTTAAGAATGTAAGCTAAAGCAGTGCCAAAATGTCACTAATAGCTGTGAAGACCCAGGTAACACAGTGTAACATGACTGTTTAATGTCACTCATTGTACTTTGGATAAATGAGCCCCCCTTCACTTTTGAATTTCTCATATTTTTACTTGAAAAGTCTGTTTCTATGGTAGATTTTTTTAAAACATCTTTATAAAAACAGAAGCCACAAGAATTGTTTCCCTCCAGTTTTGATGCTGCCATTAAGTTTCCATTATTTGCTGGAGAGAGATGAGAACAGGGGCGAGTAGGTAACCCAGGACACTACTAGCCAAAAAGGGTTGCAGCCAGCTGACTCCTAAATTATGAAAAGCAAGCCTCTTTTCTGTAGCCAGTGTATAAGACGCTTATAATGATAGTGTCAAACGGGTGAAAAATATTGACTTAGATTTACGGGGAAAAAAAAAACAACAACTGTGACTAGTTTTTTTCTCTATTCCTATAAGATCTTTAAAGATTAAGATTTTTATAATTTTAAAACTCCTGTAAGATTCTTAAAGCTCATCCTTTTACCATTCAGGGTGAGACATGCTATGCTGGGCTATATGTCTAACACTGCCCCAAACCCTGCCACCACCACAGCTGGACATGCAAACTGAAGGGTCTACAGCTTCCTCACAAGGGGTGGAGAAGGAGCAGGTGCTGATCTCTCTGGTGATCAATGACAGAACCCAAGGGAATGGCAGGAAGATGTGCCAGGGGAGGTTTAGGTTGGACATTAGGAAAAGGTTCTTCACCCAGAGGGTAGTGGAGCACTGGAACAGGTTCCCCAGGGAGGTGTCATGGCCCCAAGCCTGACAGTGTTCAAGAAGAGACTGGACAACACCCTCAGACACATGGCGTGAATTTGGAGTTGTCATATGCAGGGGCAGGAGCTGGACTTGATGATCCTTGTGGGTCCCTTCCAACTCAGGACATTCTATGATTCTGTGATTCTAAGTGGAAGACACGAGCTCCAGTGTCCCAACTCACCACCGGAACACACTGGCACCAGCACAAGCTGCTTTCCCTCTCTGTGACCTAGCACGGCTGTTTCATGGTCACTCAATCACCTTTTGCTCTTACCTGCTGCAGCTTCAGAAGGGTCACCGGGTGCCCCACACACACAGGGGAGTCCAGTTTAACGGCACCACAAGACCTTGCGAGCACAGGACTCAGGTGCAGAGAGGGGTGAGCTGGTTGCTGGGGATCCACCGACGGCACGGGTGAGACTTTCGGCGTGACCACTGCCGTGGTGCCTATGAAAACGGGTGTTGTTGATGCCAGGCCGGACATACCGAAATTCACAGAGGTGGGAGCTGAGAAGGAGCCATCGGGAACTGGGGAAAGAGGACTGGTGATGGTGGGAGAACAGACGAGAGGGAAGGAAGCCAAGGCTGCTGATGGCACCATGACACAGGGGACGCTCAGAGAAGGTAACTGGCTCGCAGCCAGGCTGATAGCACCAGGGGCTTGGTTTGCAGAGAACAGGAAATTAAAACTGCTCACTCCTAAACCGAAAAGAGAAAAAGCAATGCATTAATACAGTTGACAAAATGGAATTAAGCTATTATAACTTCATCTAGAACAGGAAAGAGGGAAGACAACAAAGAAAGAGACAGGCTGCCCAGGAAGAAAACTGACAAAAAGAGAAAAGGAAGAAAACTGTCACAAACTTGTGACTCTGCTGTCAAGCTCCCCTTTCTTACCTTTCTCCATCTCCCCCCCTACTGCCTGTTCACTATATCTGCATCCATTTACATTGTTCATATTTAAGTACCAACCACACACTTTGCTGTTTTCTGCTTCTAACTTCAGTCACACGCAACATCTTGGCTAAACAAACTCATTTTTTACTAACAGGAAACATATCCTCTGCTGTATGAAAACGTACGCATTGTTCTTAATAATACAAAAAGGAAAACGCCCACAAAAATATATCCCGACAGCACTGATTTTCCTGAGAATGGCTGAAATGCTGTCTTGAAACAGAAGCTGCTCTGGTTCCCAAATTTTTTGACCTTCCAAACCACCAGGATTAACATTTCCAAACTGAGTGTCTCCATCCTATAAGTGAAATCCCAGAGACGCCACTCTGAGCCACAAGTGAATCAAACACTAAAGCAGTAGTCAGGGAAATCTGCCACATGTAGACTGTTCCCACAAAACAGTCACCACTCCACACAACCACAGGCACAAAAACCAGTGGACATGAAATCCTCTCATAATATTTTCAGCTGTTTCCTCTCCATCCCTACTGCGTCCTATGAGCAGGCCTGGCTACACTCTCTGTGCCTCAGTTTTTGTGGGGTTATCCCGATGATGCACATGACAAGACAGTACAAAGTTCATAGATTACTAAATTCACTCAGGGGGATGCTGTTGCACTACTCAAGCTGCCTTCCTGCCAAACCTAGACTTCCAGCTCCTCCAAGCTTTGAATGCCAAATAGGTTTCTTTTTTGCTGCACATAATTCAAGCATGCAAAACCCATATTATTCATCTCTATTAATGTTTGGGTACTTCAGAAAAATGTCTGAATTTTTATAAAAGCAACAGTTTGTCTGGAGTCAAGAGAATTCAGAGCTATTAAACTACAAGAGAACTGCTGACAGTTTTTTGTGCCCAATATGGACTTATTCACAGATCTGTAGGTCTCCCTGTTTGCTCAGTGAACAGATGCAGAAGCTTGGGTGCGTCTAGAACTCACGGCTGTCCTTACCAGCAGTAGGCTGGACATAAAGATACTGTGGTAGGAAAGGTTGACTGGCATTTTCTTTAGAGGTGTGCTCTTTTCCTGGAGAGTGTTCATCAAGGTCTTTCTCTTGAGACTGTTTTTCTTGCTCCTGAGAATCTAAAGGCTTAGTAGACTCCTTGTCTGCAGCCTCTGGAGCAGCAGGACTTGCGAGGTCAAGATGAAAATCTTCTAGATGTACAGCAGACGTACAGCCACTTCTTGGGCTAGATTCTGCCTCGGGAGACTCAAAAGGCTTCTAAGCAAAAACAAAAAGAGAAATGAAGAGTGCAAATGGAAATAACACAGTACGGTGTCCCTTCTGCACCTCCCTCAGCTACAGAGTGAAACGTTCATCTGTGCAAAGAGGCAGCACAAAACTGATTAGCAAGTCAACAGCTTACAAATGCTGTTTGAGGGTTTGAAGAGCCCTATTAGTGATGCCCAAGCCCTGTGCTCTCTGCTGTAGTTCACTTTCAGTACTTGGAGACACAGGATAATAAATGCCTGAGCTTGGAGATTCTATTTTTTTGATACAGAAAAACATCTGTTTCAAGTAGCTTATATTCAAACACTGGTATGACCTTGAGCCTGACCTTTATTTTCAGTAGTTAAGAGAACCCCAAGATAGCCGCACTTCACCCTCACCATCATCCTTCTCTCACCAGCCTGCTGTGGGCAACACTGGGCTTGAGAGAGAGGGACTCAGGTTGGAGCATAGGGGAAAAGTACAAATCACATTTGCTGTAGCTCAGTGGAGCAAGCAATGCTGCTGCTGTCTGGGAAAGACCAAGCTTTGAGGGGAAGATAAGGAGTAATAGTCAATTGATTTCATAGAATCATAGAATAGTTTGGGTTGGAAGAGACTTTCAAAGGTCATCTAGTCCAACTCCTCTGCAATGAGCAGGGACATCTCCAACTAGATCAGGTTGCTCAGAGCCCCGTCCAGCCTGGCCTTGGATGTTTCCAAGGATGGGGCATTTACCACCTCTCTGGGCAACGTGGGCCAGTGTTTCACCACCATCAGTGCAAAAAATTTCTTCCTCATGTCTGGACTGAACCTCCCCTCTTCTAATTTAAAACTGTTACCACTTGTCCTGTTGGAACAAGCCCTTCTAAACAGTCTGTGCCAATCTTTCTCACAGGCTCCTTTTAAGTACCGAAAGACCACAATAAGGTCTCCCCAGAGCCTTCTCTTCTCCAGGCTGAACAATCCCAACTCTCTCAGCCTGTCCTCACAGCAGAGCTGTTCCAGCCCTCTGATCATTTCTGTGGCCTCCTCTGTCCCCTCTCCACGTCTTCCCTGTACTGAGGGCTCCAGAGCTGGATACAGTATTCCAGGTGGGGTTTCTTCCCCTCAGGTGGGCTGTTTTGTTAAAGACAATGATCATGACACTGATTCCAAAGAACAGCTGAGCATCACTTCACTATGCAAAGAAACCACAGCCTTTTTTCCCCTGGTAGTGTGAAAATATCTCCCAGTTAATGCCTATACTTCCTGGCACAGCACCCTTACAATTCTATTAATGCGTGCTAGGCAACATTTGTATCTCTGACAAGAGCAGTGTAGTGAATTTTCACTTCTGAAAATACTGTCTTGGGAGAAAGTCTTTCCTCACTTACAGAAACCCTAAGTGATAACAAAATTCACTGCTTTACCTTGGGTACTACAAGTGAGAGGGGCACATCACTCTGCTCCATGCTCTGTTTTTTAGCAGCTGGCTCTTCGTCGTCTGCAGGTGCAGAGGGCAACATACACTTGTGAGAGCTGCGTTTCTGGCAGGCAGCTGGAGGTACAGGAGCCTGAGCTTCTGGTCTCCTGTTTCCCACCTCTCCTGCGATGGGCAGGGTCTCCCTCAAGTTATTTTCCTGAAGACCACCGCACAGCATAAAAAGGGATGAAGAGGGGAAGCACAAGAAGGGTTGGTTGGGGAGCAGGGTAGGTTTTCCATTTTCTGTTTTGGAGGCTGCTGGTGTAGAAGGGTGTAGAGTTTGGCTGCAGATGCCGTTAGGTAGCGAGAGGCTTGGCACATCTGTCTGAACCACAGGGAAAACTGCCTGAGGCAAAGGGTTAACACAGAAATCAGAGTCCCCAAGAACTGGAAGAGGGGAGAGAGGTGAGCTTATGCTTGAGTTCCTTGCTGAATTTAGTATTGTCTCTGTGCCACAAGCTTTATTCCTAAAAAAAAAAATTTAAAAATTTTTAAAAAAAAGTAATTAAAAGAGGAAAATCATTTGGTCCAAAATTAAACCCTCATTTTATCCTTAAAAGCAAACAGGTACCTATTTGGACATAAGCATGGAAAAATTCTAGTACCCAAACCCCTTCTTTTACACAGTTTACAAGGTGGGTCACTTTCTATTATTAGTAATTACACAGAAGCAGACTTATCAGGTTTTTTGCAGAAAAATAATGCTTTTGGTTGCACTTGACTAGAGTCAATCATTCACAAACGAATTCAAATTAGCATAGGTACAGAGAGGACCCACTGATATGACAGAGAGGCTCTTCCATGGAATTGTGATTTGCTCATCCTACATAGACACAGGTCAAAGGAAGCAGGGATGACCTATACAAATACATTTGAGATGAAGAACTACTGAAGCTAAAGGACAACAGTAGTACAAGTACAGGTGGGTGTAAATTGGACAAAAGAAAAAAAAAATTTAAAAAGAAATGCTGAGACCTATCAGAATTAAAATTGTAATAATGAAACTGATGATTTTCTGCTTCAGTCCCATCAACAGAACCTACCCTTGAACTAAACATGACAAGCATGAAGCTGAAACCAAGCAGGAGTTAAGACAAACCTACCCAGTATCTTCCTCTATTTTCTGCCTGCAGACAGCTGCTAGATTTATCATTTTGGAGCAATATTCATCTGAATTCACAATACAGGCTGAAAGAACAAAGGAGCATCCAATTAATAACAGGTAGGTTTACCCAGCATATTTTGATACTGGCCATATTAAATAATTGATATAATTTTTCTATCCTGGCACATTTTTTATAACATCCACTAATCACCTAGAGCCAGAACCTGCAAGACAATCAGAACTCTCAGTCCCACTGGAAGGGTGCTCAATGTCATCATTTCCTATAACAGGGAGCTATGAAAAGCCCTGTAATTCCTGTATCTTTTTTTAACAGCTATCCATTAGATTGTTACGGTAAATTCTACTATATTAGGAACCATAAAACAAAGCAAGCTTTTGTGGCTAAAGAATCCTTCTTTATCTATACCAAATTTTAACAGAATAAACTATATTACAGTTGTAGTTAGTGGAGAACAGAAACATTTACCAGAAAACAAACTGCAGATTCAAGGCAATATGGCCCAGGTTCTTTTTACCTAATTTCAGGTGTTTCTCTGGAGCGCCCAAATTAGAAGTCTTATCACTTGGGCAGTAAAAATATAGGCACCTCCCAAGGGTAATTCATATACTTAATATGGCAGATCCACTCAGCCAAGTGCCTTGAATTAGTGGGCTCACATTTACGTAGATCCAGTGGGACCCAAAAGAACATGCTTCCTTAGTAGTTACCTTGCCTCTCTTGATGCGGGCTGTTGGGCTCTGAGCTGACCTTCCTTTTGGTCCCTTCACAAGGCTGAGCACCGTTAAACGAAGCATGACGTGTAAACCTTTGCTTTCCAGTAGCACAGATCTGATATGGGGCACAGGCTACTCTCTGCGTCCTTGGAAGAGGATTAGATGTCGGGCTATGCCCTGTTGGTTCATCTGTGGGAACATCATTTTGTACAACAGTCCTTCAGAGAAAACAGCTCATCGTTTAGGCTTCCGTCGTGTTACCAAACTTGCACATTAGAGGGAACCTCTATACCACCCCAAACTACTGGAATACTGTGTTCAGCTCTGGTGCCCTCAGCATAAGACACAGACCTGCTTGAACAGGTCCAGAGAAGGCCATGAAGATGACCAGGGGGCTTGAGTATCTCCCCTATGAGGACAGGCTGAGAGAGTTGGGGTCGTTTAGCACAGAGAAGAGAAGGCTCTGAGGAGACTTCGTAGCAGCCTTATAATACTTAAAGGGGGCCTACAGGAAAGGTGGGGAGGGACTCTTCGTCAGCGAGTATAGCAACATGACGAGGGATAATGGTTTTAAACTGAGAGTAGATTTAGATTAGATATTAAGAAGAAATTCTTTGTTCTGAGGGTGGTGAGACACTGGAACAAGCTTTCCAGTGTAAAAATACCAGCAAGACACTGTATCCTTCGATATCCATTCTTGAGTGTAGCCTGACAAGAGCAAATGCTGAGCTGGCCAGCAATTAACAATCAGAGGGTGGACAGTGCCAGCCATTCTTTACACATGCAAAACAACCTTTTACTACTTGGGAAGGGACTGTCAAAACAAAAAGAAAAGAGATGCGAGCTACACAAGTTACCGGTCTTTCCAGGGAATTCTACAGGTCCAATCCACTTGAATGCTGGTTTGCGTCCTCGTTCCTCTGTGACATGAACTTTCTTGATCAAGCCTAGGCTGGTGAGAACATTGGCAATATCATACAGTCTTCGTACCTTTGCTAATAAGAAAGGGCAGAAAATAGTCAAGACAGTCACATTTACAATATGTAGAGTACATATTTCCTGATAATTTCATTCCAGAACATCACCCCAGCTTTCATAAGAGAGGTGAGTAAATTGGGACAGACTTAAGCCACCTCCTATGAAGCCTGCCATGCCAGCTCCCACCTGCTCGTCACTGCTTCTTCATATCTCAGCTGCTCACCCATCTTAGTCACTCAGGTTTAAGCTCACCTGCCTCATTTTGATGGAAATAAGTTAGGAAGCAATTACACTATCAGCTTGCCCAGAGGAGGCAGCTACCTCCACCTGGGTAAAGACAAGCACTTGGGGGCAAGAGGCACTTAAGTGCACAGCTGATCACAAGAGGACACATATTTATCATCTTAAAAATATAACACTCAGAAAAATCTCTGTGACTCTAATAGGTAACATGTTTCAGCTGAATATGATAATCACAGGTTGTCCAGCTAAACTCCTCACATCCCTCCCAGTATTTGGGGTAGAATTTTAAGACCAAACTGCAAGTACTTTACTTTAAAAGTACTTTGAAGACCTAAAAAAAGGTCTTTATTTTGAAAGAATTATTTACTACTGCTGAGTTTTTTTATGTTGTTCAAGGGATCTAAGTACTAAACCCCACTAACTGAAAAGCAAACTGTGCCATCCAGCTGTGAAAGCATTCTTGAGTGAAAAAGACAAGTAACACATTTCTGCAGAGAAGAAAATGAATTCCTTTATATTAAACAACTTTTAATTTCAGTAAATTCCGAAAAGTCATTCAGAACGGTACAAGAAACAGGGTTAAAGTACAAAAAAAAATTCAAACAAAAACATTTTTTCGTTCAGAAGCTAAAACTTGGAGACAATTGTCAAACTGACTCTTCCCCACCCAAAGCTCTGTTTTCACAAACTGGCATTTGCAATTAAAAAAAACCACAAACCATATTTCAGCAAAAAATTCCTGACCTGTTCTTGCTATTACCTAATGGTGTCATTCCAAATGTGCCCCTGTTTCCTTTACTCACTGACTGATTGACTTGTCTCTCAACAGCAAGCTTACTTTTAAATTTGCTGTGGTCCACTGTGTCCTGGGTTTCTTCTATGAGTATCTTTGCTGCAATGTCCAGAGTGACTATCTTGGTCTTGGAGACAAGGAACAGCATGACAAACTTTTGGCTCATAATCCGCAACGACTTGTCCTTTCTGCTGTTTGCAGATGCTGTGTTACAAATAACACCCAAGCCTCTTAGCACATGTCATCCATCACAGCCAGAAAACGAGCAAGTAGGTTTCTCACACACAAAAGAGGTAAAGTATTTCCTTGTGGGTAAGCAGAAATCTTTTGGAAGGCAGCAAATAGCTGAGTAATGCAGACAGAAGTCTCTCTTCAAAAGGCAATAAAAATTAAAGCTTGGAGAAATAGCTTTTAGAAAGTTGGATTTCAAAGCAGATTCTATGTTATGTTATACAGTTTTGCACCACTGTCATTTTGCGACTTGAATGGACTTTTTAACTTAAACAGTATGTATTATATGGGCAGCATGCAAACAGTGGGCAAATGAAAACTGGAACCTTCTGTCAGGATAAAGCATTTACTGTCAGGTACAGGTGGGAAAAGAACCAGAGTGTTTGGCAGAAGTTCCTGCCAGTCTGGAGGACAGAGGGAAAATCCGTCCTGAGACATATGCTAGGGACAGGACAGAAGGAAGAATTCTGTCACCTCTGCAGTGAATTTAGCACCTCTTTGCAAAGGAGATTTTTTAATTACTTAATTTAAAAGCAAAGCAAGGCAAAAAGACACATAATAAACTGGAGAAAGAGACCTCTGTCTGTGTATCACGTAACACACGTTAGTTATCTTACCAGAGGTGCAATCTGGTTCTGAAAAGTCCAATAATGATCTGTCTTGAGAATCTGGTATAGTTTCCTTTTTCCGTTCTCCAAATTTGTACTCCAAGTCCTGCTCCTTGTGATGGAAAAAGGTCATTAGCTCTCCATACTGCAGCTCTCCTTCTTCCTGAAGCGTTTTCAGAGTTTGACTTAGGTTGTGCCGGCCATGCCAACAGTACTGGTTCTTGGCCACACGGCTAACCAAGTGCAATGATTCCAGGACGTTCACTATATCGTAAATTCGTCTCCGCTCAACTCCTGTTTTAAGTGGGGAGGAAATAAAAGACATAGGTGCTCATCTAGGTTTAATGTGCTCTTCAGCAGAAGTGGAAGAGAGAACAGGCTGTTCTCTAATATTGAGTATTCACCACACATTTTTCACCGCTCACCCGGACACATTGCATTAGATCGATCCAAATCTGCACAAGTAAGAATTAACTTAAGTATGGCCAGCCCCATGGTATGTTGTTCTTTGTCTATTTTGTTAACCGCTGGCCCAGCCATGGCTTCTGCTTAGAGCATCTACACTGTGTCTAGAAGAACTGACTGCAGTCAGCCCAGCCCCACTCACTCAGACCTGTCCAGACCGCCCTGAGGTTTTCAGAGCACTCAGTGTCTTCTTCTCAGAGAGCTTCAGGGCTCGGACACACACCTGTACACAAGCCTGTGTGTAACAGAGGGCAGGAAAGGGTCTGAGCCTGGCACTGATATGGGGTGGATATAAAAGCCCGCTCCTACAGAAGCCAGTGAGATTGTGGTGCTCCACTTGCATTTCCAATGGCACAAGTACTTGCTAAGCATGTACCAAGCAAACAAGCACCAAAGGCTTTGCAAGGGGCAAATTGCAGTGGAAAATTACACATGCTGTTCCCAAATGCAGCTGAAACGAGTCCTCAGTGCTGGCTGGCTTTGCACCAATGGGAAATCTACGAAATTTGTCCAACTTGTGTTCAGCCTGACAGATGTGAGCGAGGCTGGAGACTCAATATGAACAGGCTGGTGGCTCTGCTCACTGTCCCAAGTACCTGTGTCCAGCGCTGCCTGAAGCATGGCTGTTATATCTGTTAATATCACAGTGCACTATATGCCAGTGACAGCATCTGCACCAGAAATCCTGTAACAGTTAACATCAGCTGAGCAGAACAAGTGCTAGCCAAGGAGAAAGGTTTTGAAAGACCTTCCTGCGGAAGGCAAGGCCTTGATGCATCTGTTTACCCATCTGGAGAATATGGATAACACTTACCAGCCTCAAACAGATTTTATGATAA
Organism: Pampusana beccarii; assembly: GCA_013399365.1. Taxonomy (NCBI): domain Eukaryota; kingdom Metazoa; phylum Chordata; class Aves; order Columbiformes; family Columbidae; genus Pampusana; species Pampusana beccarii. Next base: position 97,787 of record VWYH01001018.1, read on the forward strand.
ACAATTCATGAGTATTTCCAAGTATGTGGAGATCTTGGAGTGAAACATACTCCGGAAAAACAACCGTACTATACACATCTTGGTGCCTGTCAGGCACTAGCAGCATAGCCACCATTGTGGTATTTCCACAGGTCTTCAGTGAACAAAGCAGTATACATTTGTAGCAAGAGATGTATTAGAACCACAATTTGTTACACAGAGAGTAGTAACACGAGCATTGAATAATTTAGTGGCCCCTGAAGCATGTGGATACAGGTAAGCAAGGAAGTGAAAACCAAAGGGAGAAGAACAAGTGCCCTTCTGAGAGATAAAATCCCCAACAGGGAGTTTTAAAATAAAGTTTCTAGTATATAGGAAAGCAAGGTAACACCACTGCCAACAGGGAATAAAGCACTACTCAAGGTCAGCTGTACAAGGCTGGAACACAAGCATCTCATGCAAACACAGAAAGGAGTAACTGCAGAATCTAAAAGAACAATTAAAAAAACCCCAGTTTATTTAACTATTTACTTCATCTGGATTCTCTCCCATTTCCACTTTCCATTACCAAGGCAAATAAATGAGTATTTCATGGACTTCCTTACCAGAGTCACAGTGGACATCACTCTCCTGCTCCTTTTCTTCACAAAACAGACACATTTCATTTTCACTACCTCTTTTCTGTTAAATGGCTGAGTTTTAAATGTAGATACAATATTTATTTAGTTTAAGTCTGATTTTGTAAGGCACTTTCTAGTGAAGAGACAACCTCTCCAAGGACCTGGATCTTTTTGTTGTTGAAGTGACCTGGCTGAGTCTTTTCTTGCAAATGTTATTACTTCTCTCAGATATTTTATTAATATTTTAACTAAGACTAAAGCTAACCCAAAGCAGACCCAGCAAATAGGCTACTCGATACCTTCTTGGCACCTCAATACAATACATTTTCTTATTCTACTCTTGCAGGTCTCCTGGTAACTTCCCCTCATAAGACAATATCTAAAGCTAAGATAAATTTGGTGAATCATGAGATCTTGGAAGATATAATGTCAGGCACGTTACTGAAGTCAGGCAGTAAACCCAGCTGATTTCCTACATCCACTAGTTTGCGACTGTTTCCCCAAATAATCCATTTTGACAAAATTTCTTGTTTGTAAGTCTTCCTTCAAAGGGTTTGTAACTAGTAACTCTTCCAGTGTTCAGCAAATTGAAAATTTAAGAAAGCAACGAAGTTGGTAAACAGCTGGAGGATAGATAGATAGATCTGTCTAGTAAAAAGTACTGTCAGAAAGCAGATTTCAAAATGCACTATCAAGCAGTAAAGACACTTAGGAATATTAGGCATTTCCAACTCTTGATTAGTACGATTAGAAGAGCATCCAAACCCAGGGAAAGGCAGACCTTGAATGTAGTCTGTATGGAAGATCTTTTGGAGGCCCCCCTGTGGGGTTACTCCAGGTGATCAGTTAGCCCATTTTTGCAGGTGTACATACCAAGAATTGAAGCCACTTCATCCAAAGAAATAGTAGTTTTTTCTGTTGACAATGGATAACTTGGATAGCGAGCTAGAAACTTTTGGCACAAGAGTCCTAAGCTTTTCTGTTTTCTGCTGGGCCTCTGCTTTTCAAATTCATCAACCGTGCAGTCGTCTACCATATCATACTGTTAAAAAATAAATGTTAACTCTTTAGTGCAGAGCTTTGGAAGGAAGGCATAGCCAAGCGAGCCATATTTCATATGTTAGCAATTTTTAAGCTCAGACTTTCTAATAAGGAAAAAAACATAGAGTGCTTGCAAGCACACTTTTGCTTGCAAGCTCTTTTTAATTCATCACACAAGATATCTACAGATAGACTCTTATGTGCAAGATCATAAAATAATGATTACGCATCAAGAAATAAAACAGTAAGACCAAACCCCCAAGACTAGCAGATGGTAAGATCCTACTTGCAAGGAATATTTCTTTTTCATAGTAGAAGGAATATTCCCTTCAGGATCTAATAAACCAGAAGATGTACAAGTCATCAGAGAGTTCCTACAAAACCTCTTTCAAGATCTTTTACTGCCCTTTATGGTGCCTCTAGAACTTTAAGGAACTGGGGCTTGGGGAGGGGGCATGGTGCTAAGAGACTATAAAAGGCACCACCCAGTCTCTGAAACTTAAACTCAGTGAAACTATTAGCTTAACTGAACTCTGTAGGATGGCCTGAATGTGGTCTTTCTGTACCTGCAGGGCAAAAACACCTGACAAAACTGTGATGGAAAGAACGTACAAAGAGTTATGTTTATTTATTACATAAGCTGCAGAAAATGAGAATGATGGAGGATTTTTCTACACTGTTTAACCTTGAGGTTTTGCTTTTGTGTCAAAAAAGGGGAAAAAAATATCTTCCCCTCTAGCAAAGAAAAGCTGAGAGTGGTGGCAGCTCTTGAAACCTGAATTTCCTTGCTTGTCAATTTGCTTTTACTTCCTTCATTGTCCTTTTAAGTAATATTCAGGCTCTTAAAGGGTCTCAGGTCATTTACTATTAAGACAGTTAATTTTAGTCTTTGAAAGTCCTTCTGCTCCACCAGTGCCATGTGGGCAACCATCCTTTGGAAAGTTTTGCAATTCAGCAGTTTTCCATAGGGAGTGAAGGACCAGCTGGAAGAAAACTGAGGCACAGCTTAAGGAAGGTCTAACTGAAGATAAGGTAATCATGTTCTGAATCTTACCTGTAATGAATCATGTGTGTCACACTGCTCACTGTTTTCTATGGGTCTGAAGAGCTCTTTCTTCTTTTCCCTGTCCCTCATGTCAGGGCTAGCAGCACTAACAAGCATCTTCAGGTTAGCAGTGGGGGTCCAGGGATCAGGCTGAGGTCTGTCAGTGAGCTTAACAGGTGTGATTGGATTTCTTTCTGGGGTGCAGACTTTTTGTTTTGATAAATCAACCGGTTCATTCTTAATGGGAGTCTTTGGGGCCATCCTGGATTGATCAAATATGTTTTCCTATTAAAAACAAGAAGTTCTTCAGATACAACAGAAAAGAAAACAGTCTGACAATCAATTTCAGTGTTCTTACAAAGGTTAATTGTAGTGACTCATGCTGTGGCACTCAGTAGATTTAGCACAGTTCTTCTGCCTTTGTTGGAAGCGGTAAAATATTCTATATGCTAGTGTACTGGAGCCAGTGTATATGAGATAGTGTCCTGAATTACAGAACCTGAGGTCAAGCAGTCAAACTTGTGGCCTAACAGGCTTTTAAACTCTGGCTGTTATTACAAGACAGCATTGCCCACAAACATAAATCACCAAATTGGATTGAAACTGAAATTATGCTTTGGTAACATTATCCTTAGCAAGAAAACAATGTGTTTGGTTTGAAAGATACTCAATGAAATGCCATGCTGGGGATGTAGCTTGGGCTGTCACAAACTGTCAAACTAAATTGAATGTAACTTCATGGGCAAGTGAAGCAAGCTCTCCATCTGCACTATCTGCTGCTCAAAACAACAAAGAAAGTCTCCATAACTGTATTCCTTGAGCTAAGAGCTGCTAAAAGGAAAGGTCTAATTCATCAGCTGATTTTTATCACTCTTTGGATGAAATTCAACTCTCCCCAGGCCCTAGCTGCAACCAAACTATTTTCATATTTCACCTTTGGGTCGAATTTTACCCCTTCCTCTTACAGCAAGAATTATCACTACGGATCAACTAATTTAATGGAACTGACTGAAAAAAAGCATCGATGGTATCCTTGAGCTGAGAGATGTATGTTTGAGCAACTGGAGACACTACTTCACTGTAGCCTGTTAGTGCAAATAAAAGACCAAAGGAATGAAAGAGAGAGCAGACCATACTGGCTTTCTTTGCAGGATACCAAAAGTTGAGGTATAAGTATCCTACACCTGGCACAGAACAGGACTCCCAGAAACGCCCAAGCAGAAAGTTGTACTGTTGCTTTTTGCTCAGGGAGACCAATATTCTGTTCTTAGATAGCCCAGCTATCACTTAATTCTCCTTAATACCCTACAAACAGGACACCGTTTCTCAGAACTCTAGCTAAGATTGCTCAGTTGTTTCTAGATTCCCTTGAAATGATTGCATGCGCTTTGAGTGAAGGGAGAGAAAGTGAAGCAGACAGATTATCAGCAGAAAGCTAGTGAAGCTTATAACTTGCTGGAATTGGGAATGAAGCCTTTGGAACCATAGCAAATTGCTTTTAAACTATAAATCAGGCTTGAATTTGTTTGCTCTTCAGTCTAGCTGTGGCTTTTTTGGTGCTGGTCTCAAACTGAGCAAGTTTCCCTGCTCAGACTAAGATTACTACTTCATTTTTTTTTTTTAATGAGTTTTAAAAACCATAACAACTTTGAAGCCAGATATTGTTTTTACGTATTTTATTTTGTGCTGCAAGAAGTCCAATTCTGAAAAGGAATATAGCCCGAAAGAAAACATTAGGCTGCTACTGGTTTGCTGTAAGGACTTTTCCAAGTTAAATTTTGCTGTTTATTTGGAGCAGTTCCACTATCACAAGCTGATATGGATATTTAAATAGGTGATTCCAAATATCATCTTATCAGGTACAGTGTAGCTAGAAAGCAGAAAGAAGTTTTAGTAACAACTGAAGCTGGCTTTTACTAGGAGCAGTTATGTTGGCATTCAAACTAGAAACAAATTGGGCACACTGAAACTATTATGGTCTGAGCACTGATGAGGGACACTTTTGCACACATTCACCTATGAATTATCCAAAAGGATGTAATAAACGTATCATATTTTACAATTAACATCCAGCCAGTTGTAACTTACTACACTGTGATAAATAGCGGTCAATTTAGAGGCCATGGTCTTTCTTGGAATATATGTTCACATAGTGTTGATACTCAATATATTCTTGCAATTTCACGTTTGGCAGTGAATCAGCACTTAATCTGTGATGGAGGAAATCTACCTTCCACTCAAGATCCTCTTCACTATGGCTGGTGCTAATGGAACTGCAGTGAGGGCAGCTGAAGCAACTTGCTGTTCCACAACCTCAAATTTTCATGTTTGTGCTAATATTACAATGAAAAAAGTAGTGGCACTACATGAGAAGCACATGTCTCTAACCAAACTTTCAGGTTTTCATTTCCTGAATGTCATAATTGCCTACTAAGGTAAGAATGCTTTTAACCCTTCTCCTTTTATTTTACTTTTTTTTTTTTTCAGTCACTGCAATTCTCTATGAACTCTTAGCTGTACTCCACAAAAGTGAAAGGGTAGTTGGTAGAAGTATGAGATGCATCTTGATCCAAGCAGAGATGGTTTACAAATACAAGAGGACAGGAAAGGCTGGCTTAATGAACTTAGCATTTAAGCAGGAACTAAACCAAATATCTGGGATAATAGGAGCCGAGTCTGATAAGATCTGTGTGATCTTTGGAGGACTTGAATTGAGCATGGACAGTAGGCCATGAATCAGATCTAGTTCAGGAAACACTACTGAGCAAGGTATGCTCAAGGCCAGATCTCCTGTCTCCTGGGTGGTGGGGCAGGAGAGGAGCAATAAGCTTGCTCCTTGCTGAGCGGCACTGCTTATAGCTTCTTGATCTGGGAACACCCCGTACGGATACAGGCATACTTTCCCAGTCCAGAAGGCACACATAACTGATGTGCATTAGCACAATCAAACTGCCACTAAATAACAGGACTATACTATTCCCATGTCATCTCAGGCCTGGTGTAGGTTAGCTTTTGCATGATGAGTCTCTACAAAAGCCTCCTCCACCTCACCCAATGGTAGCCACTGGGATGCTTGAGATTGTGTAGCGAGTTTTACTTTTTAAGTGACAGCTAAAAACTCTTTCCCTGGGAATAATGCCAGAGCATAATCACTCCACTTACTGACAACGGTGGCATGACTCACGGTTGTTTTACTGGATTGTCTTTTTATCTTAGCGGTAGCATCCGACACCCCTAAGCTCCAAGTGCCGACAGGTACCATGCTGCTGTGCAGACCAGGTGCGGGGGTCCCAAATGCAGCCACTGAGAGCGACAGGGGCACGATCCGGGGCCACACGCCTGCCCAGACCCACCTCCCTGCCCCCCGGGTCGTGGCCCTGCACCCCTGTGCGCGTTGGAGCCGGGGCACCGCAGCCCCCACCGCTCCGGCCGGCGGGGCGGACAAACCTTCCGCAGCCCCGGCCGCCCCCCCGGGGCTTCGCGCTGCTGCCGGGCCGGCGCGATGCTTCGCACCGGGAGAGGCGGAGTAACGCGTGACGGGACCCCGCGGACACACCGGACCGCGCTCCCGCCGCCCCCCTCACGTCCGCTCACCTTTTGGGCCGCCTCGGCGCGGCCCCGCCGCCCCGGCCGGCCGCCGGCCAGGTCCCGCAGCGCCAGGACGCTCACCTCCATCTGCAAAGGGAGAAGGCGCTTTTAGCCCGGCCCTTAAGAGGAGCCGCTCCCAGCCCCGGGGCAGCGCTCCCGTCACCGGCGGGACGCGAGGGCAGCTCGGGGCTCCCCTCCCGGGGAGGCGGGAGGGAGCGGCGGGAGGTTCCGCGCCCTCACCCCGGCGGCGGGCGGGCGGGGGGCGCGCGGGGCTCTGCCGCTCCCGCCAGGCGCCCTCAAGACATCGCTTTACAATCCGGCCAATCAGGGGCGGCCCGCCGGGGAGCCCCGGCCGCGCGGCCGGCCAATCAGCGC